>JAHTLZ010000274.1:16421984-16432557 GCA_023846285.1 Phrynocephalus versicolor | reverse complement strand
TAGATAGATAGATAGATAGATAGATAGATAGATAGATAGATAGATAGTCTGGAGGTCCTAATGGACCTGTCCCAGTTCATGGAACAAAAAAATGGAAGCTGCTACAGTGCTGCTTGGTGTGGTAGTCTCATTGCCCTCTGAATAACTGCCATTCTCAGAAAGCACTGCAGTATTTTTTTAATGTTATAAACAGAAAGCAAGTCTGGAGCTAGGATTCAGCCTAGGAGCTAGATCCCAATCTAGTTGACTAAAATGTAGGTGCAGTTTGGTGGGATGCAAATTCTGCCTGGAGAATTCTGGGAGTTGGTGTTAGAAACAACGACAACTGGCACATCCCTATGAAGCACGGCTGTTCCTAGGAAATGACTGTAAAAGAATGTAAAGTTAAGCTATGAATATTTACGAAGCAGTATCTGTTTAACCAATCAAAAAGGTGGGGCTAAGGAGTATATAAACAAGTATGTATAGAAATGACATTTAGATAGGGTCTCAATAGGGACTGGATAGGATTTAGTTAGGGTTAGAACTGAAAAGTAACATGAATATCTAATTACTCCTGTGTTTAAAGTTAAGGAGAAATAACACCAGACAAAACACCACTGAGTAATAAAAGCCTCAAGTACAAGGTATGCTTTAATGATATTTTATGTTGTAACTTAACTAAACTACAGTGTTATTTTGAAATGTTATAGCAAGTGTCATAATTAGATAAGTCATAATTGCTTTGAAAAGGGTGGCAGCAGAAAAGGAACCAGGTCACATCACATTTATAATGGATGGCAGGGGTTTCTAAAATCCAGGTGTGCTACAATGATAGTTATGGTTCTGTGATATGTATTTCAGTTCTGTCTAGGCTGAAATAGCTGGCTAAATAGCTTAATGATTTAGGCATCTGGCTGTGACGCTAAAGATTGGGAGTTGATTTTATATTGACCACTGTGCAAACCAGTAGAACCAACATGTGTGGTCTTGAGCAAGCCACACAGTCCCAGGACGCCCCCCACCCCGCCGGAAGAAAAGAGTGGCTAATTATTCCCAAGTACTGTATACCTGGCTTTTCAGGGAAAGTTTTAGAGATTGCTGATTGTACGTTTGCGTTGTTGTTGTTTGGTTGTGTTGTTGTCCCACCCGTCCTTTTCTGCTGGATTCTGTGCTGGTTTTCTTCGGTTTTGTTTTGTTTGTTATTGTTTCTGTTTTTAAAATTTTATGGGGGTTGTGCATACTGGACAAGTTGTTTTCTGCAATCTGTTGTACATCACCCTGAATTCCCGAGGGAAAATCGGGCGGTTAATACGTACAAAAAGAAATAAGTAAGTAAATAAATAAAACCCTAAAAAGGGTCACATCAGAATTTCATGACACACAATTATTAATGAAGTACTGTTTTAACTGAGTCACTTCTGAAGATTGAGATAATTCATAAACTGGACAAACACAATCTAAAGGGCTGTTACTTCAGAATGTTCTAGCTAATTAACCAAAGTTCTCCTCCTTAATACTGAGATGCTCATTCATTCACTCATTCATTCAGTTTGGCTTCTATACCACCCATCTGATGAAAGGCCACTCTGGGGCAGTTCACAACACATCACATCACTCCATATGAAAGGAGATCAAATAAATGTATGCAGAGACAAGAAACAGCAGTCTCTTTGACAAGGTTTCTTCATTTTGAAATTTCCTTCCTAAGGAATTACAACAGGCCAGCTGCCCTTACATTCTGAAAAGATGGAGAGACATTTTTATTTCATTATTAAAACAGAATGATCAGAAGAGTGATTTTTATATTGCTGTATGTCATTTTTAGTGGACTGTAAATACTGATTTAACTGTAAACAGAAAAAAGAAGCCATGTGATCTACCCATAGAAACTGAGCTCTGGGCTAAATAATGCTTTAGTTTAGGATTAATATAAAAGTTGCAGAGAAGGTTTGCTTGCAAGTTCTTCAGAATCTTGCATCAGGCAAAAAGTAGTCTCATCATCAATCCACAGAAATGAATTTCTATGTAGGGTAATTATGATATCTACATTCACTCTCTTGTTTTTCTTATGGAGAAATTGCTACCTTGCTCCACATTCCTCTGCTCTTAGGTCTATCCCCGTCTAAGACAATGGGCATTAAGGATGGCTTTTTAAAAATTTCTTGGACCACAAATGCCATGACATGCTACAGACACCTACAAGTGGCTCACGTGGGAGAAGGGCCTCAGCTAGAAGGCTCTGAGGCTTAACTAGGCTTGACTCAGCCCAAGTCCCAGTACTAGTTGGGAACTTCTTTTTTTTTAAAGTAAGTCCAGGCAGAGCATTCCAATTGAGGTCTTTACTGAAGTGAGTCACACTTAGGTGTCTGTCCGACAGGTAGAATTCTGAGAATGAAAATTATGGGATTTGTAGTCCAAGATATCAAAAATCACTAATGGACATATGTACAGAAGTCCAAAATGGCATTTTTCTATAGAAATTCAAAAGACAGATCCCACTGGTATGATGAAAAAATAAAAACCCCAAATCCTGGAAATGGGAGGTTTTAACTTATAACTTTGACGTTGCATACTAAGAATTTGAAATAAATTGTAACGTCTTATTTCTGCAAGATTGATTCTTGCAGCAAAACACTCTTACCTTTGTTTTAGGTACCACTCCTAACCCCAATTTACTGTCCACAAGATAGGCACCAGATTCGGAGAGGTATCCTTGATTAGGAACAAGACAGCCTCTGCCAAAGCAACAAGGGCAACAAATTTTATGAAAATATTTGGTCCACTTTGGATTTAAGTGACCATAAGGCTCCTCCGATTTTGGTTTAAACACTCCAATAATATTCTAAAGAGAGCAAAGAAAAGAATGAGCAAGTTGTTAAAAACTCATTTTAATTCATTTGCTAAAATATCTTCATTCTGAAACCTGTTTAAGAAATGTATGAACATTTGATTTTTCATAATCTATGGCAGGGGTTTCCAAAGTGTGTGCTGTGGTGCCCATGGCTCTCTGGGGTGCCGTCAAGTTGGCCAAAAGCAACATAGAAGCTTCTCTTTGTTTTTGGTGTGGTGCTAGCCATGCTGCTGCTGCTCTTCCAAGCTCTGGCTCCTTCACACACCTTCGCTTCTATGGATGATCTGCACCCCTCCCCACTCGTCCTGCTCCATATCATCTGCCATCAGGGAAGCCACAAGTCCAAAATATTTGGGGACCACTCATTAATAAAATACTGTTTCAACATTTTAAAAAATTTCACCTTCAATATGACTGGCTGCCGATACAGTAATACCTTGGTTTAAGAGTGTTTTGCAGGACAAGCAAACATTTCTTCTAAATTTTGCCTTGATCAACAAGAAATGGCTTGATATACAAGCATTGGAGCAGGTCACATGATCAAAAGTAAGCCAATGGTGGCTCTCACTCCCTGCTGGATTGTGGGTTATTGTCTGGAACATTCCATCTCAGGCAGCCACCAAAGCAGAGGGAGGAGAGAGGGATAGAGGTCTTCCTTGCACCAGCCAGGAACATTTTCAAAGGGAAGTGCAGGTTACGGTTTCCTTTTTCTTTATATTTCTATTTTTATTTAATTTTTTTCAACATTCTTATTTGTTCAAACCATTTCCAGTCATATAGCAGCTAGTCAAGTGTGGATAGGGCTACAAACTGAACTTTATTATTATCCCATTAAAAACACAAAGTAACATCCAGTTGTTAGTCCCAAGCAGAGCAGATTCCGCAGACAGGTACCTAAACCATGGTGTTGACATAGACTTCTAAAAGAGGCCCGTGGCACAGTGGTTAAATGCTCACAACCTGGGGTTCAATCCCAGGTAGCAGGCTCATGGTTGACTCAGCCTTCCATCCTTCTGAGGTCGGTCAGTTTGCTGGGGGGGGGGCAATGTGTAGCCTGCATTACTGTAATTAAATCTGTAAACCGCCCAGAGACTACTTGAAGTAGTATGGGGAGGTATATAAGCAGAACTTTGCTTTGCTTTGCTTTACTTTGCTTTATAGCCAACTTATTTTGTGAGTGTTGGCATGTTGTGTGTACTTGTATGTGGCCTATGGGATCCCAGAACAAATAATCTGAGTTGCCATTATTTCTTATGGGGAAATGTGCTTTGATATGAATGTTTTGGTTTACAAGCATGTTCCCAGAACCAATTATGCTAGTAAACCAAGATACAGTGGACCCTCGTATAACAAACGGTTTGTATAACATAAAGTCTGTACAACATATACAAGAGACCTTTGGGTAGTGGGCGGCATATAAGTTGTAAACCTAAATAAAAAATAAAATAAAATTTATTTATTTATTTATTTAAAGACTTTTATCCCGCCCATCTTCCCTGGCGGGAACTCTGGGCGGCTCA
Organism: Phrynocephalus versicolor; assembly: GCA_023846285.1. NCBI lineage: Eukaryota > Metazoa > Chordata > Lepidosauria > Squamata > Agamidae > Phrynocephalus > Phrynocephalus versicolor. The sequence continues at coordinate 16,428,204 of JAHTLZ010000274.1, read as the reverse complement.
CAGCGTTAAAAGAGCATAAAATAGTAGCAGAACCTCCAAGCAAGGGCAACGGAGGGCAGGATGGCGGCAAAAATAGGGGCAGGGGGGAAGGAAAAAAAAAACCTAACTAATAAGGTCACCATAAGCCTCTTTAAAGAGGAAGGTCTTCAAAGCCCTCTTAAAGGCGGGCAGGGACTCCAGCAGGCGCAGCTCAGAAGGAAGATGGTTCCAGAGTGAAGGCCCCACCACAGAGAAGACGCGGTTTCGCGTAAGCGTTTTCCGCGCCTCTCTGGGTGTGGCCACTCTCAATGAGCGCGCCTGCGACGATCTCGTGGGTCTGGATCCGGATGCCCTCTGGGAGATGCGCTCCGCCAGGTATCCTGGTCCCAAGCCGTGGAGGGCTTTGAAAATCAAAACCAGGACCTTGAACCTGATCCGGAAGACAACAGGGAGCCAATGCAGGCGGACCAGGACTGGGGTGATGTGCTCGTATCTACGAGCACACACCACCAGCCTGGCCGCCGCATTTTGCACCAGCTGTAACTTCCGGACCAGGGTCAAGGGCAACCCCACGTAGAGGGCATTGCAATAGTCGATCCTAGAGATCACCAGGGCCTGCACAACTGTCCTGAGGGAAGACTCATCAAGGTACTGGCGGATCTGGGTGATCCTGCGGAGGTGGAAAAAAGCGGCCCTGGAGACGGCCGGAGATAGGGCAAATTTGCTTAATAGAATTGCCTATGGGGCGAATCCATACAACATAAAAATGGTTGTGATTAGGAATTACTTTGTTTTCAACACATTTCTATGGGAAATTTGTATAAATGAAAATTTGCCTAACGTAATTTCATTTGGAATGAATTAATTGCTTTATACAAGGTACTACTGTATTATGGCATTTAGTTTAGCCTGCAACTTTCAGCCTTCTTATAATGTCCACTAGAAATGGGCAAGAACCACTGGGTTTGCAGAACATGCTAGTTAATTTATCCTTGCAAAAGGTGTCCAGCCATTTGGCCCCCCACTGCCTCTGGCAAGTGCCCACGCAGAAGCAGCCTCCCAGCCTCCCTACCCTGCCTCCTCCATGAAATGTTTGTGAGTGGGTGCCTGCCAGACAGGGAGGGGTGCCAAATGGCCAAACATCTGTTGAGGAGGTAAACAAACTGGGCCAAAATGGCATACAGGAGGTTCACAGCTATCTTTAATTCCCACCAAAGTTAACTTACTGCAGTTACACTGAGTTATTAAGTAATGCAACTTGATTAACAACAGCTAGCCCACAGCTCTATCCAGTCATGCTTTAAAATCTGTGAAGCATATATGAATTATGCCCCCACCCCTTCCATTGCCTCTTAATAATGGAACAGAAAATGCTGCTGTTTAAGGAGGGGCAGACCTCAGTACTCAGAATTTAAACTCAGATAGGGTAACTGGGCACTAGGGTGCCACCTTCTTCAAACACTTGTGTTTCTGTGATTAAAGATATGAATGAGGCAGAAGCAGTGCAGCCCTCTCGATGCATATGGATATGGCACCCATACAGTTTAATGCAAAACTGAATATATAATTTCAATACTGTACTTATATTTGCTGAGGCTTCTATTACATTCTGCATCTAAAAGCTACTTTATAATCACTCTTCTTTTGAGATGATCAACCATAACTAAGGTATAAGGTACATTTAAGACAAGGCAGGAAACAAGTGAGATGCAGCACCAACTCATTGTTTTGCCACAAAATAAAAACATACAAACTGAATATTCATAACAAATTGAAGCATCAACATAAAACTGATTCAAAAATCTGCAATTAGTTCTGTTTTTTTAAAAAAACCACATACACTCTTCTTATGTAGTCATATATTCTTGGCTTTGCTTTGTGCTCAGGTAGACACACAACCACTATCCTTATTCTAGTCTACTCCCTGCAGGTAATAAGGACACTGATCCATGATGAAACTGAAATGCAGTCCTCCTGACATTAGCCAGGCTTCCAAATTTCCCTTCAGCCACGTGAAAGCTGCTTCAAAGTTTTTAGAGTGAGACAAGGGTAATGGTGTTCAAAAGCAATAATATTTTTCTCCATATTAAAATGCCATGGTGCTGCAGAACTCGATATAGACCTCACTACTATAGCAGCACAGCCTCAGTCTGCTTTCATCTGCTGTGGCTATAATACATAGTTGCTTCCACCACAGGGCAGCAGAAAGGGAAATATGGTGGCAGAGCTCCTATTTAATGACAAGCTAAAAATTCATGTCACAGCAAACCAGATAGTCTCTAAGGGCCCATAATGTAGAATGTCTTCTGGATTCTACAAAGCAGTACAGCTCTCCAAAGAATTACAATCCATTAGCTTCTGAATACTATTGAAGAGTTCTCATTCTGGTTGCTATATTGGGCTGTAAACAAGAAACACTGACTTTGTAACACATATTTAAACCCATCAGAAGAGCTAAGTCAGTACCCTACCTTCTCTTTCACAGTCAGTGGCACACATTTCACAGAGGAAGAAGGTCACATTTTGTTACTAGGACTAAATAACAATTTATATGGTGCCAGAAAGAAATGAGTTTTCAACTCCCAATAGGGAAAGTTTATTGCTATCTCTTACATCCTGATCTTACAGCTCCACCAAAAATGGCTGCAGCTACATAAACTTAATTTCTGACCTGGGATATGCTGGACAACTCACTGAGTTGGAGCACCTCTCTGTGGAACCAGAGGTTGGGAGTTTAATTCCCCATTGTTCCTCATGGGAGAAGAGCCAGTTTTGAGCAAGCTGCCCAGCCGCAGCACGCTTTCAGAAAGGAGTGGTTAGCCACTTCTGAATACTTGATACCTAAAAATCCCTGGAAAGGGTCTCCGTAAGTGGGAATTTTCTTAATAAGATTTAACTGTTAACATCTTACATCTATTATTCTGACCAACATTCTGTGTGATTTAAAGCCTCGTGGTACAGTGGTTAAATGCCTGTCCTGCAGGTAAAACTGTGCTCACGACCTGGGGTTCAATCCCAGGTAGCTGGCTCATGGTTGACTCAGCCTTCTATCCTTCCGAGGTCCGTAAAATGAGTACCCACCTTGCTGAGGGGGGCAATGTGTAGCCTGCACACTGTAAGTAAAAACTGTAAACTGCCCAGAGACTACTTGAAGTGTTATGGGGCGGTATATAAGCAGAACACTTTTGCTTTTTTGATTCTCACAAACTAGAATGTTTTTAAATCAAAGGAACATAAGAAGAGCCATGCTGGATCAGGCTAAGGGCCCATCTAGTTCTAGTTTCCTGTATCTCACAGTGTCTGGAAGTTGAGTCATGGCAACTGGACTTCTTTTTCATGAGATATTGAGACGTTTCGCTGCTCATCCAAACAGCTTCATCAGTATGAAAAAAGCTAGTTGCGAGTCCTCCATTTTATAGCTCACTTTGACCTCTTGTCACCCTGGTCTGAAATAGGCTCATGATGAACAATGGCCTGAATAGGCTCATTAGGTAGACAACAGTCTCAATAGCCTTAAAGTGAACAATGGCCTAAAGTGATGAAACCCATAAAGTATGGGTCGTTAGCTATGGCCCTGGTGGTGAAGGATAAAGTATTTTTGATTTGTCTAGGTATTGTTGAAATCACAGCCTGATAAGTGGCAGATAGACTGTGGCTGAGCCCCCCATCTCTGTTGAGAGAAGGGTTTTCAGTGCTCACATGAATGGCTTCCCCGACCTCTCTCTCAAACCACCTATCTTCTCTGTCTAATATGTGTACATCTTCGTCTTTGAATGGGTGGGGAGAGACTCAGTGGAGGAGACCTCTTTGGAAACAAGGAGATTTTTGGCTGGATAATCTTGTCTGCAGAAGGGGAGGGTTGGGGAGAGGCTCCCTGGAGGAAGCCTCTTTGCAAACCAGGTGATTGGAACTGAGGTATCCAGGCTGCAGCAGGGGACGGTAGAGGCTCCATGCAAGTAACTTCTCTCTAAAGGAAAATCTGTGATATATATGTAGCAGGGATTACTGTATTTGCTCTATAAGACACACAGATATTTCCCCTTACTTTTGAGGGTGGGAAAAGTTTGTCTTATACAGCAAAAAATACGGGAAGTTTGACTGGAACGCTTATAACTAAGCCGTTTAATCCCACGAAAGCCTTAAAAATTTATCATCATTATAGCATTTTAACATGGCTCTTCAAGTGGCTTTATTTCAAAAACATGCTGAAAACAAATACTGAGACATCTCTGTCAACACTGAATGTAACATAATTTCACACAGTGGTAAACACTTTAACGTGTGAACAGATATCTACATTTAACCATACTAAATTCTTCTTGAACAAGAGAGTGGAAGACTAGAAATCAAAAATCTTATATATTTATATATCTTAGAACTTGGACACTATTTTACAAAAAAAAAATCAAATAAGGCACTTTTAAAACATTTTTTCAAGATAAATGTATAGAAGATTTAGCCCCTGATGGAACTAACACACATTTCATAAATTATAAACATGGACTTAAAATACCCTTCACTTCTCACTATACAAATCAGTAATTTCCATCATATATTACAGAGGTTAGTTTAATATTCTGCTAAAGGTATTCAGTCCCCTACAATTAATGTAATGGAATTACATACAGTATTGGCAAAACATTTTAAATGTTTTTCTCAAGTTTTCATCACCTCTGTAGAACCACAATTATAATTAACTTAACAAATTTGACATGATGTATATTTAACTTTAATCACAGCAAACTTGTGATAAAATTGTTCCACTGCTTTGAAACTTATCTGATCAACAACACACTCACCCTCTTAGAATCTTTGACAAAGTAGCTCCCACTGGACCCCTGGGAGATTCTCTCTGGAAAAACTCCACATTCTATGGCTTGTTCCACTCGCTGCATGATTTCAGTAAATTCAGGATCATCATCCATAAAGAAATTCATCTCTGCAGTACATCCAACATTTCCTGTGTGTGCTAAATAAGCCATTTTAAATTAGGGCTGTCAGCTGATTAAATCACTTAAGTGAATTAATCACTTCAAATTACTATTTATTACTTTTATTAAGGATATAAAGTTGTCTAAGACCCATGGAGAAACCAGCAGTTAAGACAACCTATTTCTGTAGACTCACAACTAATCAGGCATGTTGGAAAAACAGAATAACTAATGATCAGAGAGGAAGAATACAAGTTCATTCAGACAGTTATAACACATTTATTATAACTGCCTTTTGAGCGATTTATACTAGTAATTGAGGAAACACACAGAACAGGGACCACTCACTGCTATTTAGAATTTTATTTTTCGTTCTCTGTTGATTCTGTGTGATTTGATATAACACAGTGGACAAGAGTTCAAATCACTACTGTATTGATACATTGGACAAGAGTTCAAATCACTTCTACTGCCTCAGATATGTGTGGCTGATAAGTTAACTACCCTGTCTGGCAGCTGTATGGCCTTGGGCAAGTTGCAATGTCATAGTGCAGTGATGGCGAACCTTTTAGAGACCAAGCGCCCAAACTGCAAAAATCCACTAATTTTTTGAAAAGTGCCAATACAGAAATTTAACCAGAAAACAGGTGGTTTTGAAGGGGTGATGTCAGGTGCCCACAGAAAGGGCTCTGAGTGCCACCTTTGGCACCCGTGCCATAGGTTTGCCAACAATGTCATAGTGTAACAAGAAGCAAGTCTAATAATTTATTTTCTTCATGGGTCAGTTGTTTTAATTCAGAATTGACTTAACACATAATTATGGCAGCACATCAGAACCAAATATGATACAGTATATGAAATAGTTTTGTATTGCTCCACTAATTAAATTTATCCTAGCTATACTAGCATCTCTTTAACCATTATCTCATGAAATTATTTTAATTTACTTAAATATATTCTTCTACTGTATTTGTCTATTATAGTGTATACTGCTGTATTGCTCAGCCCCTGTAAGCCGCCCAGAGTTCCCTCCGGAAGATGGGTGGGGTACAAATTCAATAATAAATAAATAAATAAATAAATAAATAAATAAATAAATAAATAAATAAATAAATGAAATATTTTTGATATATCTACCTATGCATGTGTGTGATTATAGTCGTGACCAACTCTTTGTGACCCCATGTCCATGGAGTTTTCTTGGCAGGAATACTTGGGTGGTTTGCCAGTTCCTACTCCAGGCGCCTACAGCAGTGCTCCCCAACCTTTTTCTCCCCGCGGACCGGGAAATTTTTGATAATTTTTCTCTG
>JAHTLZ010000274.1:16391976-16416082 GCA_023846285.1 Phrynocephalus versicolor | reverse complement strand
ACAGGTGGAATTGGTAATTATAATGATAACAACGGCAAGATTGATTTTTGTCAAGTACTGTATTGGAAATCCAATAACCAAATGATATTGGAGGAATGGTATAGGGACTTATGGAATATGGCCATTAATGATAAATTGACTTGTTTGAGAAAGTTTAATGACTTTAATGGAATATGGGATAAACTATTGGTACTACAGTATATACGTATTTCAAAAAGGCAAAGGGTATACACCTGGCTATGACTCAATGTATTTCTGGAGGGAAATAGGCTGGTAAATACCTTAAGAGTTGCAACTTTGTTAAATCCCGAGTCAGGGGGTGGGTTGCATGGGATAGGTTTTTGTTATATTTGTCTGTTTTGTTTAATTTTTTCTTTTACTGTATAATGTTGTTTTATGTTTTGTATTGTAGTTTTATAATTTTTAATAAAAAAATTTAAAAAAAAAATCTGTGAGGGTGGGCAAAACTGCAGTGTTTGAAATCTTTGCACATGACACGTTACTACAACACTCATGTGATTTTCTGTTTTGGGGTGTGCCTTAACATGTTCCATGATATTTAGGGGGTCTTCTGCACAATACAGAGTAAAATTCTGGGCAGGAGTGGTGTCCAATCACAGGACTGCACAGGGTGGGCTCTTGGACTACCAACTCTACATTAGATTTATAAATGCTCGGAATTGTAGATACGGTAAATGTTACATTTTAAACTCGTAATAAAACTTTTTGTAGGGTTTTTTTCAAAAAGAGGGAGGAAAGCAAGTAAGTAGGTGTGAAGTACACACCCACACTGTTATTGTTTGTACTGCCACCACCAGTTTCATGGGTACCTTTATATATTTTAATAAGTGAGTCTGACACCAAGTATATATTTTCAAAATAAATTATGTAACATTTATTGATTTACAATTGGACATTCAATAGTATTTATATAGTGATAACCAATTAACTTATATGCTTTAATAAAACGTAGTTCACAATACTTCTTATTTATTCACTCAGTTACTTTTGTTTAAGTCTATATATCAATCTTTATACCAGACCCTAACCAGCCTCAAGATTTCACTCCTGACTGACTGTTAAATAACTATCTTATTTATTTATTTATTTATTTATTTATTTTTACAACTTATATGCCCCCACTACCCAAAGGTCTCTGGGCGGATTACAATCAAAGAATTAAAACAGTTAAAACATCAAATATCAATAAATAATTAAAACAATAATAAAAACCTTACACTAAAATCATTACACTAAAATTGCCATCAGAGGACCCACAGTCTATATTGTATCAATTAAAAAACTTGTGGAACAAGAAGGTTTTTACCTGGCGCCGAAATGTCATCAATGTTGGCGCCAGGCGGATCTCACATGGGAGGGCATTCCATAGCTTGGAGGCAGCTGCCGAGAAGGCCCTGTGTCTGCAAGCCATCCCGCTCACCTCCTTGATCTTAGATCTTAACTGCTTTATGACTATCTGGCTTCTCTCCCTTTACCACAAGGTTCTATGCATTTATATACTGTAGCCACACTCACTGATTCACTGATTGGCTACTCTAAATACACACACAAATATTCATAAATAACATTACATATGTATAATTAACCCTGTTCGTTACAGTAGGTCCATCAGAGAAGTTTTGAAACCATGTATAGCTTTTAAGGAGAACTGTCCCCATATTCTCTAGAATGAGAATGGAACAGCTTTGAACACTCTGTTGATGGTAGCAGAGGAAGAATTAGTGCATTTCATAAAAGTGTGGGTGCACAAAGTTAATAGGTTTTTGTATTGCCTGTTTTCTATTTAGTTTGTGTATTTTGTCCCTATTAATGTTTTTATGTTCCTTGTTATTCTTTTTGAAATTTACATTTTTAAAAAAGCCTGTGTGTATATAGATTTTAGAGGCGTCTGGTTTGTTCATTTTACTTCTTCTTTTTTTTTTTTTTGAAATGTTCTCAGCCTCTTACTACATTTGTTGTTATCTGCTGTCAAGTCATAACTCAGTTACAGAGAGCCTAATGGGGTTTTCTAGATGAGTGAGGTATCTGAGGACTGGTTTTGTCAATCTTACCCACCATCACCACTTCTATTGAATTTCCATGGCCGAGCTGGGAAGTCAGACCCAGGTCTCCTGAGTTCTAGTTCAATGTTTCCCAGCCTTTGGCAACCCAAGTGTTCATGGACTGCAACCGTCAGAAACCCCAGCCAGCACAGGTTGTGGAGAAGGCTTCTGGGAATTGCACCCCAAGAATACTTTGGTTAGCTAAAGTTGGAAATCGCTGGTCAAGTCTGTTATTCTATCCATTGATCCACATCAGGTACAATAATACATTACATAATATGAAACAGTCTGCAGTTTTTGAATTTTAAACTGGTCAGATGTTCGTGTAACACATTTTATGTCTGAGAAAAAGCCCTGGTAGTGTAAGATGGTTCATTCCCACCCCAACATTAATCAACAGGATCAATTTTTAAAATGTTTATAAATTTCAGACGGAAAAATATTTGGAGTAGGAATTGAATTGGAAGTTTCATAAATCACTGTATTTATTGACATTTTCAAAGAAGTAACCATGTAACCTTGTTTCATCATGTTCGAAAAATTGAAGACAAAATTGTAGGTCAAGATGGGGAGAGAGAAAACAAATACTGTACCTGTACCATGGCACATTAAAGACAAACATATAAATCTTAGTGATCAGGTAATGAATTTTGAATTTCTGATCCATGAAAACTCCCACATTAAAATACATCAGTAAACCAACTACTGGCTCTTTATTTTGGGGACACAAAATAAATCTACAAGTCAAAGTGCCACAATATTTTGTTCTTTCTGTATTTATTCCCTCCCCCCGCCCCAGTTTTCCAAGGGTCTTTGTTGCAGTTTTTTAATAGAGGGCTTGGCAAGGGAGAGCATTGACTGCCATATTCAAGCTCCACTAAAATCTCACGTTTCTACTTTTTTGGAGAACAGCTGTCATTTTCCACTTAGAAAGACTTATACAACTTTGAAGTGAAGGAGGGAGTTATTTATCTAGCAATAGCAGTATGATACAACTTTAACTGCTATAGCTCCATCCTATAGACTCTTGAGTTGTATAGTTTGGAGAAATACTGATGATTATATGCCTTTTAGGCTATCGGAATTCACAAGGTCTCCCTAGGAGAAAATTCTAAGTGCCTCCCCAAAATACAAAGATTCCATAGGATGGGGGCCTGAAAGTTAAACTGGTGTCAGGCTGCTTCAACAGTATAGTGTAAGCATACCTGAGAAGTCTTTGCCATTGCTGTGATAGGATTTAGTGGAAATCAAAAACACTGATGGCATGCTAGGTGCTTACAGAACATGTAATGGTGGCTGCCCATTTTGGCTCATAGTTGGTTTCCACAAGGGCTAGATATTGATTCTTTGCAAATGAGAGTAAAAAATATGGGGTTTGTGCCTTATGCAGTGTAAGGAGAATGACTTGTCCTCTTCCTGCAGATTCCCATGTGTGTTACATATGCAAAGAACCTGGAGGATGACTAAGTTGTATTCAGAGTTGATAGAAATTGTGTGTTTCTCGGAGATATACATCCCGATACAGAGATATATTGTATGAATGGTGGTGGTGGGGCTTTCATAACCATCTCTTCCAGGTAATCTGGGAATGTAATGTTTCTGTTAAGCAAAATGTTAGTTGAGATTGCGATAGCACCTGTCACTCCAAAAGAAAATAAAAGTACAGTGGTGCTTCGTTTCTTCTGTTGATATCTGAGGAGAGGAGAAGTCGAGCCTAATGCCCATTGTACTCAGTTCTTGGATTGGATCTTTTTCTTGGCCAAGCCGATAGAATTGTGAAGACCAAGGCTTTGATCCAGCTATCACGAGAGGTTGCTAAATCCCATTGAAAGCAGTGGCTAACTTTGAGTAGATTATGCTCAAGAATGCTGAAATTGCTGTAAGTCTAATTATCCTCATTAAAATAGTTTAACCAACACTACAATTAGATCATGAATATGAAGACAACGTTTATGTTTGAGTTCCATTGTCTACAATTTTAGGGCTCTTTTCAACTGAAAAATCAGAAGTCAAATTTCTGTGCAATATTTTCTTTTCAAAAGGCTTAAGTTTCCTAGAGTTGAAGAACTTGTGGTCCTTCAGGTGTAGTTCAGCTGTTATCATCCCTAACCACTTATCATCTGCATGGGGAAAATAAGAGTAAAGCCTAACAATATATGGAGAACAAGATGTCCCTCAGCCCTTACATAAGGGAGAAAAAGGGGAGAAGGACAATGTTGGAATATAAATACAACTGCATTGTATTTAACTGTGCTTTTCTTTTCTTTTTCTTTTTCTTTTTCTTTTTTTCTTTTTCTTTTTTCTTTTTGAAGGGCAAATGTCCTGAAGATGGATGGGATGAGAGCACTATTGAACTTTTTCTTCATGAACTGGCAATTATGGATAGCAATAATTTTCTAGGCAACTGTGGAGTAGGTGAAAGAGAAGGAAGAGTTGCATCAGAACTAGTAGCCCGCCGGCATTACAGGTAAATTCTGCTTTGTAAGTTTTTTGGACTTTCATTATAGATAATTTAAAATAATTGTATAAATCTACTTTTTATTTTGAAGACAAACAGCCCAGGTAGCATTTCAAGCAGTTTTTCTTGGGTTGTTGTTGATACAAACACGTGTTATGCCTGCAAATATATTTTTATAATGGGAGTGTCCCAGTACTGTGTTACAACTAACTGTTACACTGATGTTGTGGTCTGTAGTTGGGTAGGAGTGCTATTATTCTGAACTGTAGTTAGAATCTTGTTATATTAAAAGTTATATAATTCTGTCTTCTAGCCATTCACAATTTTGACAATATTGCAGCACAATTTTTAAAAAATTGTCTTCAAAGTGCATGAAAAATCTACATCATTTTTCCTTCAACACACTAAAACAGTCCCCCCCCAATGTCTTTAGTAAAAGATGTTTATCAAATTGGGAAGAAGTTACAGGCAGAAACTGATTTCTTCATCTAAGTCTGCCTAGCATTCAAGGCATAATCCTTAAGGGTTAGATGGGAAACATATCTAGCATTTGTGGTACAGATATGAAGTTCTTCACCATGTGTGTATTATTGCCAGTGGAGTGATCAGAGATGAGCCGTTCAGTTCAAATATACCAGAACAAACTCGGTTGGTCAGATGTTACAGGAATAGCTAAGCATGTGTCTGCTAGGTGTTGGTACCTGGATAAGAAACAGTTCATTGTTCCTGAAAGAGAACCCATGATTTCATAAGGCCCTTTCTTCAGGTTACATTACTCTTGGAAGTAGATAACTGTTATGAGCAGATTTTAGTCCTTTTTAGAACAGAGGTAGAGCACCTGTGCCGTTTCTGGTGTTGTTGCACTCCACCTGGCCAGAGGTCAGCAATGGGGAGTTCAGCAGCAACTGGAGGTACATAAATTGGCTCACATGAAGCACAGTTTGATATGGTAAAAATACCAAAAATAGGCCTTGCTCCTGTGTGAACAAGTGCCAGCTTAGTGAAATTAAATTTTTGGGTGAGGAAACAAGTGATGTATTCTTCTTTCGCACTTCAACTTAATTAATTTTACAGAGGCACACTAATCAGAATTCTGCCTCTGCCTTCCATATATTAAAGCAAAAATGTACTGTACATCAGTTACACACAGAGATATTGAATTATGGGAGTTGCATTTTAAATGACCCTTATGACAGATTAATTGCTGCTAACATGAACAAAAGCCCATTAAAATTGATTTTATTCAAATGAAGCAGAGCTTATGGGCAAACAGACTTTAATAGTCTAAAGTACTAGGTCATCTGCTACTTAATTGGGCTACTTTCTAATTTACAGCTGACTTGGTTGTTTTATAATTTCCTAAACAATGCTCTTCAAAAAATAGACACTCATGGTATTATTCCAAACAGTATGAAAATTTTAGTCCTGTTGTCATCTTAGTAAGATATAATTTCCAGTTCTTTAAACTATTGGAAATTCTGTGTTGTCTTTTATATTTCACTTGACCTCAAGATCACAATGTTTAATTTTTAATTTCAGAATGAGTTGAAACAATCACAATCAGATCAAAAATCACCTGAATATTAGTCTTTTCACTGTTGCAATAATTCCAGGCAACACCAGCTATTTAATTTGATATAAAAGTGAGACCAGGCCTACTACTGTACTAGGAGCTTTATAGGCTACTAGTACAGTACTCCCCCACTTATCGCGGGGGTTACATTCCCGACTTGACCCGTGATAAAGGAAAATCCACGTTATGTGGATGCCTTTATCTCCAGGTCAGGTTGGGATGGGGGGGCTGTTTGGGGCCTCTTGCACTTACCTCAGGCCAAGCGCTGCCCCGAACAGGCCTCAAATGGGCTTCCTAGGCCTGTTACAGACCCCAGGAGTGGCTTCTGGTGAACCAGAAGTCACTTCCGGAAAATCCCGGAAGTGGCTTCTAGCAGAAGTCACTTCTGGGGTATGTAACAGGCCCGGGAAGCCAATCAGGGGCCCTTTTGGGGCAGTGCTGGGCCTGGGGAAAGTACAGAAGTGGAAAATAAGAGGTAGAGCCCAGTATTGTTAGCATATTGCTGACTCCTCAGCCCAAACCTCCTGATGACCTCTCCCAGTGGTTCCATGTAGATGATAAAGAGCATGGGAGACAGTATCAAGCCCTGTGGAAGCCCATGATATAAACACCATCGATCAGAGCAACTGTCCCCCATCACCACCTTCCGGACACGATCAGCCAGGAAGCAGCAGAACCATCACAGAGCAGTGCCTCCAATTCCAAAACCTGGCTAGCCTATCCAGAAGGACACTATGGTCAATGGTGTTGAAATCCATCAAGAGGTCCAGGAGTATCAATAGGGTAGCACTTCCCCTTTCTCTCTGCCAGCAAAAGTCATCATACAGGGCAACCAAGACAGTCCCCATACCATAGTCTGGCCTGAAACCCGATTGAAATGGATCCAGAAAATTCATTTCATCCAGCAGCACCTGGAGTTGCCTGACCACCACCTGCTCCAACACCTTGCTCCAAACCTCTTTTTAATTGCCAAATAAGGGAGGTTTACTACTGGTTGGTAGTTAACCACCAACCCTAGGTCCAGATTAGTTTTTTTAATGAGTGGTCTAATTACCGCCTCTTTCAAGGCAGTAGGGACCACGCCCTCTCTTAAAGAGGCATTCACAGCCTCCTGGACCCAGGTGTGAACCCCCCTGGCAGATCTTTCAATTAGCCAAGAAGGTCGAGGGTCAAGCAGCATGGTGGTAGAACGGACAGATCCAAGCACCCTGTCCACATCCTCGGGTCTCAATAATTGCCAATGATGGGAACATCATCTGCTTCTCTTTCCACTGAGGAAACACTGACAGTGTTACGTCAGTGGAAGGGGCTAGTTGGATATACTTTGTAGTGTTTGTCAGTGTTTAATGATGTATTCCTTCCTGCTCCAACCAACATTCTTTTCTGTTTCCAGATTGATCCATGGAATTGGACGATCAGGTGATATTTCTGCTGTCCAGCCCAAAGCAGCAGGCTCAAGTCTCTTGAACAAGCTTACTAATTCCGTTGTCTTGGATGTTATAAAACTTGCCGGTAAGGATGAAAGTCAAACGTGTGTCTCTTTACGTGCACTTAATAACTGAAATGTACTTGATATTCACATATGATGTACTCTTGACTTTCAGGTGTCAGGACAGTAACAAGCTGCTTTGTGGTCCCCATGGCAACTGGCATGAGCCTAACACTATGTTTTTTGACACTGCGGCACAAAAGACCAAAGGCAAAATTCATTATCTGGCCCCGTATAGACCAAAAGTCCTGCTTCAAGTCAATGATTACTGCAGGTAATGGACTGTATATGGGGGGGGGGGTCACTGGTGGCTAACTTAACACACATTGCTGCTTTCAGAGCACAGTGTGTAGGTGCGAGATTATTCAAGCAAACACTAGTGGTTCTTACCTTTTTAGAGCATGCAGTAAATCAGGTTACTTATTTAAACGTTAACTCATCAAGATGAGCGCAACACATCAGGTAATACATGTCCATTGGTATAGAGTACTTGGCCTAATGGGCCAGGTGTTTTGTAAGGCGTTTGTAAATAATGTAAATATAGCTTGTTAGAAGCCAGAAATCAACCATTCTAAATCATGATGTAATATGCACAGTTCCGTTTCTTCTTTGTCTTCTTGTTTCCATTTCCTAATGTTCCAATCAACTCGGTAATCTGTGCTTTTTTTCCCCCTGAGCTCTCCGTGAGGATTTTTTTCTGAAGACACATAAACCTTGCACTTCTTCATCAGAAGTCACACAGATTTTCAGTATGCAATTGCTGACCCCCCACCTCAGAAATTAGAATGTTTGTGAACTTTTTTTGTGGCATCCCAGCAGCTTGGCCTGTAGCTGAAAGGAAGCTTGCAGAGAAACAGTCATGACAGAGGGTCTCATAGATATATCCAGTTAAAAGTGTCAACTATAACAGACCCATTAAATCAGTGGAATTTGTCTAAGCAGCATTTGTAGAATTCCTATAACTTGAATGGGAATACTCAAGGGGCTAATAGATTTAGCCTTTTATATCTATAATAAATGCTGAGAAAGATAAATGGAGTGAGCTTATAGGATTAATATAAGTTTGTGAGAAATTATAGAGGTTTATGTAATATAAGTGTAACACTATGCATTGACATGGGATGATTGGCACATTCACTGCATTCTGTAACATTTGTTTTCAAAGCAGAGATTGTGTCTCCAAACACTTTCACCACATTGGGAGTATTATGTTTGCCTTCTCTCTGTTCATTGGTGCTTTTCACAGATACAGTGTAGATACTTTCACATGAGCCTCACCATGTGTTGTTCTCTTGGTAATTGCTAATCACTGCTGCCTGAGAATGAAGCAATGACATAGTGGGAGAGCAACTCAACATTCTACAAGGCAGTTCTAAATGAGAGCAGCCTAAACTAAATATTTTAAGCTGGGCTTCAGATCATCACTACATTTGTCATAGTTATAGCAAACAATCACCTTGTGCTCTGTGTCAAATTTGGGGAGGTTTAGACAAAGGGTTTTAGAGTTAAGATTTCTAAATGATAAATGTTCTGTATTTTCCTCATTCAGAAATAGGCAATCCCAAGGAATCCCAGCTTTAAAACCACTCACATAAGATGGGGAAAATGCTCAAATAAATTTAAAATTTCATTCTTGCCTATCGTGAAAGAATTGTTAGCCCCACCCACTTGTCTTTATTTGTAAATACCCAGTCTGTAAAAGCTGAAATACTGGCTCCCAAGAAAGCTCTAGCAATTGGGAGAATTTATTATTTGTCATAACACTGGTCATGCGTGATACAAGATTGCCGGTAAGAATTTTTCAAACAACTCTTCCCTTGTAGACAGTGGGAATGTTGTAAACATAATATATTTTGAGTTCAGCAAAGCCTTTGACAGGGTACCCCAGGATATTTTGGTTTATAAGCTAACTAGGAATGGGATAGATGGAACCACTATCAGGTGTTTATGCAGTTGATTATAAGATTGTACTCAGCCTGCTTATCAATGGCTCCTTCTCTGACTTAGGAGAAGTAACAGATAAAAAAGCAGACTGCTCCTGTTGTTCTTCAACATTTTAATTAATTGTTTGGATGAGGGGAAAACCAAAAGGAAAATAAAAAATGAAGAAGACAAAAATGCTGTGGCAAAAATGTTGGATGAGGGAGCACAGGGAATATTTATCAGATTTGCAGATGACACAAAATTGGGTAAAATAGTGAATACCTTGAAGATGGGAACAAAATTTAAAAAGATCTTATGAGGCTTGAGTACTGAACTGAAAACAACAGGATGAAATTGTGCCATGTTCTCCCCCAAATGCACAGTTACAGGCTGGGGGAATATCTGGTTTAGTAATAGTATGAGAGAGGAAGATCTTGGAATTATAGATCACAAGTTGAATATGAGCCAACACTGTGATTTGGCTGCAAAAAAAGACTAGTGCCATTTTAGGCTGCTTTAACAGAAGTACAGTCTCCAAATCCCATGGAGTATTAGTCCCCTTCTGTTCAGCATTGTTTAGGTCTCAACCAATGTTCTGTGAGATCAGATTCTGGACAATGAACTTTAAGAATGATGCCAGTGAACTGAAACAAGTTGAGAGGACGGCAGCAAAGACATTCAGGTTACTGGAAAGCAATTCCTATCAGGAAAGACTGAATTAGGCCTGTTTAATCTTGAGAAAAGAAGATTGACCGGAAATATGATAGCACTCTTCAAAACCTGGAGGGGTGGGATCTGTTCTCCGTCACTCCAGAGTGTACAACACGTAATAATTGGCTCAGGTCACAAGAAGCCAGATTTAGGGTGAATATCAGGGAAAATGTCTCGAGCAATATGACAACACAGTTACTTTATGAGGTGGTGAGCGCTCTAAGGCTGTTGGAGGCATTCAAGAAAAAAAATAGACAACCTGTCAGATCTTATTTGATTGGTATTTCTGCACTGGGCAGGGAGTTAGGCTCAATTCCTTATAGACCTCTTCCAGCTCAACTATTCTATGATATACAGTATTATTTATATACCGCCCATCTTCCAATAGGAACTCTGGGCGGTTTACAGCAACATTAAAATCAACAATAAATAACAGAACAACAAATCAACAATACCAGTAGAAAAAGAGGGAAAACCCTCAGCAAGAGGCATCACGGGAGGGGAAAAAATTAAGTTAAAAATTAAATTAAAAGGTCGCCAAATGCTTCCCTAAAAAGCAAGGTTTTGAGCGCTTTTTTGAAGGTGGCCATGGACTCTGCTAGGCGCTGCTCATGAGGAAGATGGTTCCACAATGTGGGGCCCACCACAGAGAAGGTGCGGTTGCGTGTGAGCGACTTCCGCGCCTCCCTGGGTGTGGCCACCCTAAGTGAGCGCACCTGCAACATTCTAGTGGGCCTGGCCTCAGTTGACCTCTGGGAGATACGCTCCGAAAGGTATTCAGGTCCCAAGCCGTGGAGGGTTTTGAAAATCAAAACCAGGACCTTGAACCTTATCCGGAGGGCCACGGGCAGCCAATGCAGGCGTGCCAGAATTGGGGTCATATGATCAAATCTACAAGCACCCACCACCAGTCTGGCCACCGCATTTTGCACCCATTGGCACCGCCGGATAAGGGTCAAGGGCAACCCCACGTAGAGTGGGTTACAGTAATCGATCCTCGAGATCACAAGGGCCTGCACAACTGTCCTCAGGGAGGACCCAATGAGGTATGGTCGGATCTGGGTGATCCTGCGGAGATGGAAAAAAGTGGCCCTGAAGACCGTCATCACCTGGGCTTCTAGGGAGAAGGCTGAATCCAAGACCACACCCAGATTCCTGGCCCTGTCTGTAGGCTGGAGGGAAACTCCCCCCAGACTAGGGAGGGGGCCATTGTACCTAGACGAGGGCACCCCGAAGAACAGAACCTCGGTTTTCTCTGGGTTCAGTTTGAGCCTGTTGGTCCTGGTCCATTCCAAGACTGCCTCCAGGCACAGATCAAGGGAGCATACTGCCTCCACTGCAGAAGAAGAAAAGGAGAGATAGAGCTGTGTATCATCAGCATACTGATGACAGTGAACTCTAAATCTCCTGATGACCTCCGCCAGTGGCCTCATATAAACATTGTAAAAATTGTATATAAACATATACAGTTTTGAAAGGCATTTCAGAGTATTTCTGCATTTAAAAAGCAAAGAGCAATTGTGTTTGTCTCAGCCTTGAGTGCGTTCAGTAAACACAGGGTTTCTGAGACTAGGCATTGGACACAAATCTTCAGAGGGAAATCATGTTCAGGTCTGGGAGAAGCTGGATGTTTGAACCTTTTAGTCAAGACCAGGCCTGCCCAAACTTCGGCCCTCCAGATGTTTTGGACTGCAACTCCCACAGTCCTTTGCCATTGGCAATCTAAGCTTAGAATTCCAGGAGCTGTAGTCCAAAACATCAGGAGGGCCGAAGTTTGGCCAGGCCTGGTCAAGATGCGTCTAGCTGACTCTTTATATTTGCATAAAAGGGGCTTAAGTGGAGAAAAAAGGAATCAGCTTCTGGGGTTTTCCTCTGCTATGTGCCTTTTTGTGAATGGTAGTGAGCACAAGAGGGTACCCATACCAGATTGTCTGCTGATATTGATGTCATCGACGGTCAGGATAGCCTTCTCTAGGTTAAGTTTGTCATTCTTTTCCCTTCTGCCAGCTGGGCTGTGATACTGCACAGCAATATTGGGCCATTTCCTGGTGTTTTGAATCATGGATGCAGAAGCACAATATCCCACATTCAGAAACCACAGGGTTTTTCTAAAGAGTGTAATTCTGTTTTTGTTTGTAGCCCATCATCTCTTTTCTCAGTTTCCTCTCTTCTGGGGCTAGTGTGGGAGAGGGAGTCACTTCAAGACTTCAGTAGATACTTGGTTTATTTAGCATGATCATATTGAAATATTTGTTTGTGATGAATCAGGGCAATAACTGTACTTTAAATTTCAGTAAGTTTCAGAAAGGTCCTTCTCATCATCAAATAACATGAAATTTTCAGTGCTAGTGAAAAGACTCCAGACAGTCTAGTTAGTTATTGTAATTTATTACCTAGTATAAGGTCTCAGAAGAATCTCCCGTAATCCTTATTGTAACAAACCTTTTCAGTCTTGAAGCATGATTTGGTGGTAGGTAAAAGGGATATAAAGGAGTAGGGGGGATTCAGTACTGTTTTTCTGCATCCTTTATATAAAATGATGCCTTGCCCATTGTCACTTTCTGTATATTAGTCCTCTGCCAAATTGCGCTTCAT
This sequence comes from Phrynocephalus versicolor, assembly GCA_023846285.1. NCBI lineage: Eukaryota > Metazoa > Chordata > Lepidosauria > Squamata > Agamidae > Phrynocephalus > Phrynocephalus versicolor. The sequence continues at coordinate 16,403,270 of JAHTLZ010000274.1, read as the reverse complement.
ATACCACAGTCCCACTATATCGCGGATTTTTGATGCCCTCCCACCTCGCTAAGCTGAACTCACTGGCAGGGCTCTTGCCTGCTCGCACTGAAGGCAGGGCAATTGCAAGGTGCTGCGTTCACCTGTCTCTTCCTCACCAAACTGAAGGAGCCCCCACCTGTCAGTTCGCCGAGGTGTCTGCGTATCACAGATTTTCATTTATAGCAGATGGTTAGGAAACCTAACCACCGCGATAAACAGGGGACTACTGTACTAAACTTTAGAAAATGTATGTGTATTGTGTTTCAAGTACAGTACCAAGTGAAGACTTCTTCAACAATGTATTCACACATAAATGGTCACCACTGTTGAAGTAATGGAGCTGAAATATGCTGACAGTGCTTGCTTAGGCAAAGTCTTAACTCTGCAACAGTGAGTGTTGAAATTCCTGTTGTTGAGGTTTAATTTTAAAGTTAAAATTAGCTTGTTAGCAGTTACACATATATTTGGAGGGGGAGAACTAGCGTAAGCAATATCAGAACAAAACAAAAGGGGAAGGCAGATCTGGCATTGATTTTCAGTTACCTGCACAATAGATAAGATTTTCATCTTTATGATGTGGTCTGCTGGTTATTTACACACACACACACACACACACACACACACACACACAGGGACAGAGAGAGCGAGAGAGGAGGCATTGTCACCTCTGCTGCCTTCCCTCAATGCTATCAGTAGTGTCTGGTGAAGGAAAGGTAACCAGGTACTGAGTCAGAGAGGCAAGGCATGATGGGAGGGACATTCATAGAGGTTGCCTAAAATCACGACAATTTCTTCAGGCATCCTATTGTGCCTTTAGGAGCTCTGAGGGCGAGGAACTTTTGAAAAAATTGAGGCAGAAAGAGCTGGCTGCTGTTCCAGTTGTCTTTTCCTTCTGCAACACCACCGTGCTGCAGGGGAGTGGACAGAAGTGCCAATGCCTATAGTCTTTATTTATGTATTTATTTATTTATTTTATTTGTGAATTTTTATACTGCCCGTCTTCCCGAAGGAACTCCTTTGACACCTTTTTTTGCCTGATAGGCATGCTGGGATGGTTCAGTAGCAGGTAGGGGAGCTGCAGACTTTCCACTACTGGAAGACCACATCAAGACAAGGCTAACTATCTGCCAAGAGAGAGAGAAAGCAATTTTTGGCTCTCATGGCACACAAGAGAATCATGGGCAGGAAACCTGGATTTTTGTACCTGCTTCCAGTAGCAGAAACAACCAAGCAGAAGCAGTTAGACACCAGGCATGGTTTGTTCACAATAAATTGGTGAGAGAAGATGGCCAAGAGGTGCCAGAAGGCTTTTGAACTGCCTCAGGAAGGTCTAGCTGGAGAAAGCAAGTGTCAGTAGAGTTAGCTGTGGACTAGCTTTGGCTAGGAGTTGGTCTCAATGATTCTTTCTGCAATTCTAGGATTTCATGATATGCTAGACTTCTTCAGTATTCTAGCTTGTTAAGATGTTTGAATGTGCCCTCTGCCACACACTTATTCCTGCTGAAAGAACTTTAGTGTTTAAATTAACCATGTGCCAGGTTTGTAGCTAAAGATGTGAAGGCCTGGGGAAAAACTGCAACAAATTCAGAAGCCTTTTGTTTTTTTCTAAAAAAATTGGAAAAAAATTAAAAAAATAAAAAATTAAAAAGAAATATGCCTAGTACATTAAGACTGCCATATCCATGGAGGATTGGTTCTGGGATCCCCCGTGGATAGTGAAATCCACGGATACCAAGATTAATGGTGGCGGAAGGGGTGATGGGGTGCCGGGGTGAAAGTTTTTGCCTCCAACACCCCTCCAAATGGCAAGTAGGGATGAAAGGGTTTTTCCCCCTTTCTCCTTGCCGCAGCCGAGCAGCAAAGAAAAAGGAGGAAAAACTTTCTTCCCTTCTTGCTGCTGCTGCCACCGCCACCAGGCACCCACCAGAGGGGAGGAGGGGAGGTCCCCCACCCCTCCCGTGGTTGCCCGACTGCTTGGCAGCAGTGGCGAGAAGGGAAGAAAGTTTTTCCCCGCTTTCTCTTTGCCGTTCGGCTGCGGCAAGAAAAAAAAGTGGGGGACTTTCTTCCCTCCTTGGTGCTGCCGTTGCCAGACACCCCGGGGGTGCCTGGTAGCCTGGTGGCAGCGGCAACAACACCAACAATGGGAGAAAATAAGAAAATAAAACTTAATGCCACAATGCCCACCGTCCTCCTCATCCTCCTCACTGCTGCTGCCGCCGCCATGGCCACAAGCTAGTCAGCCACCCAGCCTTTGAACTTCCGGGTCGGGTCCCAGGCGACTGATCGAAAGTTTTACATTTCCCACTCAAACTTCTGATCTGCCGCCAGGGTCCTGAGTGGGAAATTCCGAGTCCCCAACTCACCACCCTGGAGGGTGCCTTGCTGGCCTGTGGCAGCAGCGATGGTAAGGAGGAGGGTGGCGGGCATTGGCAGCTGTAAGTTTTATTTTTAATTTTCCCCCTTACTTGCTGCCCTCTGCTGATCACCAAGCGTGGATAACTGAAACCGCGGTTAGTGAATCAGAGAATAAGGGGGTTGCAGCAATGTATCAGATTATTCTTGTCTCTGTGCACTGAGGACAAGCAATTCCTAGGTAACCAACTGAACTCCCCAGTGCAAGAACAAGATGCATTTCTTCCTTTAGGAGGTACTGTTATTGTCACAAGAAAAATAAAAAGGTTTCACTTTTGCATGTGGGTGGGTATGTTTGATTGTGTTCTGTCTTCTTCACTATGACTCCCTTTTATACATTCCCCCCCCTTCAGTTCCTTTTAGAAGAATGAGGATTTTATTTTGTTTTCTTTAACACTGTGGAGAGGAAATATGAATAATTGTTAATTCTGGATTTTTAAACATTGTTTTATAGAAGTTTTTTGTTCCACATAAACTAGTAAACAGTTCAAGAGATTGTTACTCCATTTGTTAAAATTACAAAAAATATTTTAAAAATAAATTCTGTTTGTAATAATTGTTTGGGTACAGTATATTTTAATATGCTGGTTGTGATAATTTTATGCCAAGTCAAATTGTCCATAGTCATATTTTATGTTCCTAAAGTATCAGAAGAGGGGGTAGTATTTTTTTCAATGTTTCCAAACATTTCTGTTTTTTTACAGAGAAAAAAAATAAAGGGGGGGGAGGGTTTTTTCCAAGCTTCAAAATTTCCAGAAAACTTGCATTTTTAGTTGTAGTCGATGAGACTGATTCAAGGACTGCATGTTCGGGTTTACCTAGATTTTCTGTTCTATTGTATGATTATAACCATTTTGCAGGTAGGTACCTTTGTTTCATTGATAACAACAAATGAAAAAACAGATAGAATCTCTCATGCACGGAACCCTCGCCAGCACCTTTTGATGTACTTATTCTTTTTTTGATACTCACGGGCATATAGAGCAAGGTCAGTTTTTTAAAAAGGTAATCCTTTTTTGCTAGAAGCTTAACTGTTTTTTCCATCAGGGAGAAGATTAGATAACACTTTTTGAAGTAATCAGTACCATAGCATCAGATGTGTTTTGACTTCATAAAATTCAGGTACAGGAAATCTGTAGTAGAGGGATCAGTCAGACACTTTGTATCTGTGTATACCTGTTTTCTTGATGAATGATGTCTATAGAGATTAATACTGAGTTTGGATAGTACTGAACAAATGAGGCAAAGAAAGAAAGAGATAGTTTAAACCTTCAAATGAAGAAGGATTCTTGATGCTTACTCATATATATTGTCTTTGTTGGCTGAATTAGGTTTTGAGCCTGTGGTGATAGAAAATGTATTAGAAGGTGATGAGCTGCGTACAGACCTCAAGGCAGTGGAAGCCAAAATCCAGGAACTTGGGGCCGATAATATTCTTTGCATTCATTCCACCACATCATGTTTTGCTCCCAGGGTACCTGACAGGTAAATAAATCTATATGTAAATGTTGGATAGCTATGATCTGTATTGGGAGCTAGAAGGTGATATAGAAGATGCTGGCTGTGATTGCCTGGCCTTCAGTAATGTCACACAGGATTGTGGCAGATAGAATATTTGCTGGCTTTGACTAACTGGGCTGCTTATAAACTAGAGTGGGGTGGAGCAGGCATTAAGACGTAGGATTAAGCTAAACTAAAGCTTAATAAGAAGACAGGAAAAAGCTAAAAAAGTACTAAGGGGAAACTACCAAATAAAAATGCAGTCAGTGTCTCATCAGTCATAGATCAGAAAGATGTTTCAAATACACCCCACCCCTTTCCAGAAGATTTTGTTCCTGGGCTATAAATTATTGTCTTGATAGGTTAAGCATTCCAAAATAATCCTGGAGTATCTTGGGAGTTTAGGGATGGTGGAATAAGGAGCTAAGTATCAGTGGAAAAGCTTCAAAGTATAGGTTCATAGGAGTTCTGAGTGTGTTGTAGGTCTCTTACTATTCATATGGGGCTACAGTGAGACTTAATAGGCCCAGTCAAGAAATATACCAACAGTGCTTTCCTGGGTGTATCCTAAAATATGCCCTACAATTCTCTGTAATACATAGGGATTCCATGGTGTTGAGTTTTTGTGAGTTTTGTGAGATTAAATGTGATTTTAACTCCAAGATAATATTCTCCCTTGTGTGTGTGTGTGTGTGTGTGTGATAGAGAGAGAGAGAGAGAGAGAGTCATAGTAAACAGTCATCTAGTCATAGTAAACAATTTTTTAAAAAAATACCTTGAAGAATATGCTAACAATAATTGAATAACTGACTTGGTATAGATTTGGTTTGTGCTTGATAGACTTCTTATAACTAGAGATGGGCACGACTAGGAAATTTTTTTTTTTGAGTTGTCGTTTTTCGGGGCAGGTCCGTTTCGGCTCGTTTCCATTTTTTGTGAAACTTTGAAATAATTTGTCATTTCGTTTTTCGTTTTTTCGTTTGTCATTACTTCCGCAATTTCGCGCGATTTGACGTCCCGGTTCCGAGTCCCGATCGAGACTCCCAGTTGCGGTGCTCGGTGTTTTTGCAGGGGCGGGGAGGGGCGGGCGTAGGGCGGGCGGCGGTGGCGGGGGTCTATGGGTGGGCGGTGGCAGCGGCAGGGGGGAGGGGCGCGCGGGTCCCGCAAATGATGCAGAGCAGGCGAAAAAGAGTTTAAAAACTGGTCTGGGTGGGTGATGGACTTGCTGCACAACAAGACTAGTGTGCATCCTATATAAGCAAACAAAGTGGGGCAGAAAGAATGCATTTCTTTTTTTATCTCTTGGTCTGCTGATGCTGAACCGGCCAGCCACCCTACTTGGTCTGGCTGCCGTGCCTGTTTGTTATACTTTTTTGTTGTTTGGTTTTGAATCCATCCCATCTCCCCTCCACCTCTCTCAGAGGCAGCAGGAGAAACAGACATTCCGTTCCTCCCCAAATCTGGATGAGGGGTCTACTCTACTCCTCTCAAATTGGCCCCCCATCTCCAAGGTCCTTCTGGCTTCGCACACTTAAGGACAAGCAATTAAGCCAAAGCCAATGCAACCCTGCTGGACTGGTCATTTAGCGGTTAGAGTCTGAGGGTTGGGTTAGGGAGGGTTATATTCAGCAGAGCTGCAGGCAGGGTAAAAGGACCTTGGTCAAGTAAATGAACTTGGTTGGGATTTGGGATAGGAAAAAAAAGGTAGTATATAAATAATATATATTTTCAAAATAAATCCGCAGCACCTACCCTCCCCTCCCGCTCCCACTCAAACCTTCCCTCCCCCTTGAAGCAAATATAAGCAAATAAAAAAAGGAAATCCTCCTCCAAAATGCAGGAATAAAAAAAAAAGAATAAACTCTGTGTTGCTATTCCCCACAGGGAATGAAAGAAATTACTATTTTTTCCTAAAAATTCAATTGAATTAATTCCCTCCCTGCCTTCCTAACGCGACCGTGACCGCGAAATCGAAACTAGACTGAGCGCAGCAATCCAGCCCTGACCACCACCCTCTACCAAGATCCAAGCCCAGACTGCGACGGACTGGGACTGCCTCGCCTTTTTATGCCCTCTTGCATATCCAGAAGTGTCAGTCAAAACCTGGCCATGCGATTGGTAGAATGGGTCCAAAAATTTGCATGGTCCCATCCCATGGACAGCTCATCATTGCGCAGGTATAAAAAAATAAATTAAGAAAAAAATAAAATAAAATCAACGGAGACGTTTTGTTGCAAGACAAACCCACTGCTGCTACTGAAAAAATTCAAGCATTTAAAATAGCTATTTTTTGCATGTTTCTGTGGTGCTTTGGTGTGTTTTTGGACCACGATTTCAAAAAAAAATATTGCGGTCGCCATTTTGGATCCCCCCGCACCGCATGGCAAATGGAGGCAGACGAGAGGATGCCCCCCCGCCTGGTACCAGCCAGCAGCGCAGCAGTAGCCAAGGAGAGGGGGGGGAGTCCGGGGAAACTCCCCCAATAAACCACCCCTCTGGCCTGGTAGGTGCCCTCAGACAGTTTTCGCCTGCTTCGTTCGTCGGTTCGAGTTCGAGTTCTGGCGGAGTAATTCCCGTTACCGTTTCCGTTGCGTAACGGAAACGAGTAACGGAAACGGAAATTCCGCTAAGTCATGCCCATGTCTATTTATAACAGTTTCATAACATGCACTTATCAATTTCCTAACGGTTTCCTTACTAACTGTTACAGACTAATAGCAAACATACTAACAGGAGACAACCCCGCAAGAGACAATCCTAACGGAAAACTAATCCTAATGGAAAACTAAGCACCTAAGCAACCAACCTGATTGGTTACAGATGTTCTCTTATGCAAAGAATACAGCTCATTCATTCTTAGATACAAACTGTAATAAAACATTTAATAATTCAGTTAAATCACACACAAACACATGCATATATTAGCACATGGCTTGTGAGCTAGCATGGGAGGTTTTCCTTGACAACAAAAATATGGACAAGGCTTATACAGGAGAAGGATTATTATCCCACTCAGATGACAAAAGAGATGTACTGTATTTATTTTGCAATGGCTTTACCTTAGGGAAAATTCTGCTCACTTGGGTCACTCCACCTGATTTTCAACCCCACCTCCTTGTCCATCTGTCACTACCCTTAATGTCATATCCCCTCCCCTTCTAATCCCCGCCTTCAAGCCTATAATCTCTGCAACTTGTTCTTTCTTGGATTACTCAACTGCTTTGAAGTTGCAGTGTTCACAGAGGACTTTATATTTAGAAACACAGTATTATAAAATTTAAACTTCAAAATAAGACCTTGAATTAGTCTGTCTAATAATCTGAATTGAGTTTTTAAATTTATTATTGATTTATTGATTTGACATACATTTCTGCTAGTATTTGGTAGAAAGATAAATCAGGACTAATAATTCTGTCTTTGTGCTATGAAAATTGCCTAAACTGAGCTGGAAAAATTACTAACCTGAATCACAGCTATGAAAATAAAAGTAACCGAATCTCAAGCAGTTGGGGTTTTCTTTTCCTTGCTCTCTTGCTGCTTTCCCCTCCAGAATATTATTGTGCTCTTTCTTATTCCTAGAGCTATGAATTTAAAATATCCAATGGTATTTGGAAGACCTCTCTTTATTCAAGGCTTGCTGTCAGCCCCTGAAAGTCACACGTTCGTCTTTTCAAATACTAGCCTTATGTTCCTACAGTCTTATAAAATACCTCTTTATATGTTTCACCTCTCCAATAACACTCCTATAATATCATCTTTGTAACAGATATAGTGTCATTTTGTTTGCCTTTTATATAGTAATTTCTTCCACTGATATTCCTTTAGATATAAAGAACATTCAAACTATATTTCTTCAAGTTGTGATTTCTCTTTGGGAATATGAAGCAGTTGTACCCCCTTCTTTCAATGAACACTTATGATGTTTTGACTCTTTGAGTTATATCCAGCTGTTAGTCCCAAGTAATATGCCCCCACTGAATTGATAGGATTTTCTGTTGATTTAAGAAGTCCCACTCACTTAACAGGTCTAAACTGGTTGGAATTAAGAATTGCAACAGGTCCTTAGATACCCTCTTATAAGTCCGCCATGTTGCCAACTACTTCACAGTGGCTCGTTCTTATATGGCCTGAGCATGCCAGCTCTACTACAGTACCAGAAGCCCACTTATCAGAATAGAAATCCTAGATGTAGCTAGAATCCTGTTGATGTTCATGTAAGATTTGCATAACTTGCCATAACTAACTGAATGCAATTGACAAAGTTCCATGGTGTGCCCTGGTTGTATGCTTAACCCCAGTAGAGATATGCCCTGCCATCTCTTCCAGTGGCCTTAGTGAGTTGCAGCAGGCGTCATGCGATCTCTACAGGAACACCAATAGCATTCTAGCTATTCTAAGTGAATGAATGAAGTGACACTTTCTGTTAAAGCTCATAACTTTCACTCCTGTTTCTTCATCAGTAAAGAGGCCTGTTTCAAAATTGAGAGATCTTGCTGTTCTGTGTCAGGATTATTTGCTAGGATACATGTTGAGATTACCAACTCGCTTAAGCTATTTGGAGATATGTTTTCTACTTACAGCTAACTTCAGTTAAACGAATGGCTCAAAGTGCAATTATTCATATTCTGGGTCAGAATCAATTAAAGCCTGCTGTTTTAAAATGTAGAGTTGTAATGTGTCTGTTGTATTGTATTGAGTTGTTCTATTTTTAGATGAAGCAGTATGAAGCATTGGGTGAAACTGCAACCCTCACATATTCTGCTTCTGAACAGTTTCTGATCAACCACTTTGCTCGGTGTTTCTACTCTTGGTGTCATATGTTGGAGTTTGTCAACCTAATGCAAAATACAAAAGAAACACTTATCAGATGAAGCAGCTTATTGTTGCTGCTGCAGCATTTCAGGATGAGCAGTGTGGTGGGGTTTGTGCATGGCGAACTCTAGAAAGCATTTTGCTCAGGATCACCCCGCCACCACCACCACCAAGTCTTACTCCCAGAGAATATGTAGAAATATAGCCTCATTGTCTTTACATGTGTATAGCAGCCAAGAATTTTTTTTACAATTATTCCTATTGGTTGTTAGTTCTCAATGTGGAGATCTTCCTGGGTATCTAAAAGATCCAGACAGAAAAGGTATTTTACAGCTAACTCCAATTCCCAAACCTGGCTAGCCTATCCAGAAGGACACCATGGTCAGTGGTGTCAAAAGCCACTGAGAGGTCAAGGAGTATCAACAGGGTTGCATTCCCCCTGTCTCGCTCCCAGTAGAGGTCATCAGGGCAACCAAGGCAGTCTCTGCACCAAAAAACAATACTGTATATTAGTCATCTGGCCCAAGCCAGACATGTTTTTGGATTTTTGTAAACCTCTTGTTACAGTTCAAGAATTTATTTGGATTCTAGCTCCAGTTTTGTTCCAAAGCAAAAAGTGTTCTGCTTATATACCGCCCCATACCACTACAAGTGGTCTCTGGGCGGTTTACAATTTTAATTACAGTGTGCAGGCTACACATTGCCCCCCCCAGCAAGCTGGGTACTCATTTTACCGACCTCGGAAGGATGGAAGGCTGAGTGAACCTTGAGCCTGCTACCGGGGATTGAACCCAGGTCGTGAGCACAGTTTTACCTGCAGTACAGGCATTTAACCACTGCGCCACGAGGCTCCAGTCCTGAATACTACAGCCATTTCTTGATTGTGTTTTAAATAGGTTGATTACTTCACATTCCCCCTTTTCCCTTTTAGTTTTAGTCTCTCTGTATAACCTCACCAGTCATTTATCTGTCCTTGTTTGTGCTTACCCAAATGCAATATTTTTATTTGTAGATTAGAGGAATTAGCTGAGATATGTGCAAAACATGACATCCCTCATATAGTTAATAATGCATATGGAGTTCAGTCTTCCAAATGTATGCACCTCATTCAGCAGGTAAGATTCATTTACTTCAGATACAGCATTTGCCTATGTTGATGAACTTGTGCCTTATAGCAAACTTGGTGAACATCTGAGTGTACTTGATATGTTTCTGAGGTTTCAAAACAAGAAAGTGTGAATTTTCTTGACTGGCCACATGCCACTCTGAGTGACCTTGTGTACTATAAGCTGAACTTGGATTTTTGGGACCTCTAGGGCTTCTTTGGAGAAAGGCAGATAGGTATTGATGGAATCCTACAGCTGTTGCAATATTTTGCTTCAGTTTCCACTATACTCAGAGTCACATTCTTGTTTTAATATTAATTACTTATTAATCACAATTTCTTTGAACTGTTGCCTTCTGGCAGAAGATACAGAACAATTAAAACTCGGACCACACGTCTTCTGAACAGTTTTTATCCCAGAGCTATAATTGCACTTAATAATGAACTTAACCACCAGCAATGAGCACTTGGACAGGATTACCTAGCCTGTTGTGCAGATGCTTGTGTTTTTAAGGGGGGGGGGTTGGTGGGTGGGGGAGTGTTCAGGGATTTTTATGTGTGTGTGTTGAAGGGTTTTTTTTAATGTGTGTGAGAGTGTTTGGAGATTTGTGTGTTTGTGTGTGTGTGTTGAATCTGGTCTCTGGGTGTCTGAATTTTGTTGTATGTGTATACTGTGTATATACACACAATGACAATAAATTATTATTATTATTATTATTATTATTATTATTATTATTATTATTATTATTATTATTATTATTATTAAATTAAGGCGTACCTCCAGCAGGAGTGATCAGCTGAGGAAAGGGAGAAAAGATAAGTGTAAATATAAAGCCCTCCTGCAATCCCAACAGTGTATTCAGCTTTCAGAAATTTTAAATGTCTTGGTTTACTTGAGGTATACACCTGTCAGCTTGGCACTTGGCAGGTACTTTAGACTTAGTGTGCTCTGCAAAAAAAAGTGTTAAAGTGGGGAGTGGTATTAACCACTACAGTGGTACCTTGTATAACGTAATTAATTCGTTCCAAATTAAAATACGTTATACAAGTTTTCCGTTGTACAACTTGTCATTTCCCATAGGAATGCATTGAAACTGGATTTAATCCGTTTCAATGCATTCCTATGGTTTTTTTGGGCGACGGGGGGCGGTTTTTTTGGGCAATGGGGGCGGGCGGGCGGCTCACCCCTCCTCCGTGTCTGCTGCCCCTCCCCAGCTCACCCCCCCTCCGTGTCTGCTGCCCCTCCTCTCCCCTCCTTCCTTCCCTCTTTCCCAGCCAGCCGCAGGTGGTCGGACGGAGGTGGCCTCGGGGGTGGGGGGAGGGAGGGAGGTGCGCCGCTTGGCCTGGGGCGGGGGGGCTTGGGGGACCGCGCCGGGAATTCCCCCCCCTCACCTCTTGCTGGAGCCCTGGAGGCGGCCGGCAGGCAGGAGGGCGCACCAGCGGC
>JAHTLZ010000274.1:16331990-16383499 GCA_023846285.1 Phrynocephalus versicolor | reverse complement strand
GGGGGGGGGGGGAGGCTTTCTTTCAGAAATGCATTGGAACAGATTAAATCTCTTTTCAATGCATTCCTATGGGAAATTTCAATTTGTACTGTCAGGTGGATATACTGTTGGTTACAGAATTGTAGTCAGAGGGTCCTTGCCAATTGCTGTTTCTCCAACTGGGATGAAGTAACAATTGGGGTACCCCAAGGCTCACCCTGTTTCAACATTTTAATTAATGATTTCAATTGGGAGATCCAGAGCATGCTTATTTAATTTATGGAGGATCTTCATGGGCTCAAACACTAGGTTGAAAACAACAGAATGAAATTTAGCAGGAATAAGATTGCATGCCTAGGGACAAGAACCCAAACACTCAGCTATAAGAAGGATCTGGGAATTGTTATAGACACAAGCTGAACATGAGCCAATAGTGGCAAATGCTTTTTCTTCTTCTTTTAGTTTAGTCTCTAAATCCCATGAGATATAAATTCCCCTTCATTTACAACTAATTAGGCCTCTTCTTGAATCTTGTGTCCTGTTCTGGACACCGTACCTCACTGAGGATGCCAGCAAACTGAATCAAATTTGGAAGGAGGCAACAAGAGTGATCCTGGACTGGAAACGAAACTCTTGCGTTGGAAGACTGAAAGAAGTGGGCATGTTTATGTGTGAGAAAATAAGGCTGAGGGGAGATATGTTAGTTCTTTTCAAATACTTGAAAGATAGTCATGCGGATGACCAGTTTTATCTTGGGAAGTGGTGAAAACTCCAACACTGGAGGCATTCGAGATAAAATCAGACAGCCATCTGTCAGGTGATTGATACGTAGTATTCCTGCATCGAGCAGGAGGTTGAATATGATGGCCTTACAGGCCCTTTCCAACTCTGTGGTCAAAATGGAGCTGGGGAATGGGACCTTGCAAGAAAGATCCTACAACTATTTCAAGCAGTCATCCAATCCCATCCTTGGAGATTTCTGTCACAGAAATGAGTAAAGTAATTCAGGAATGTTCCTGCAGGCAGTCACCAGATCCTGTATGCCCTCCTTGATGAATGAGACTGCCACCAGACCCAATAAGATCAGTAGTGTGCAATTTCCCCTATTGATTGTTTGCTAAAAATCATCAAACACGGTCACCAGTGCAGTCTCAGTGCAACATCCTATATTGGGGGGGGGGGGAGTAATACTGCAATGGACTTGAAGCTCCAGAGGGACCTCTTTGTCAACAACCCATTAATCACACTTCACAGCCCTTGAACTCCAGGAAATGCAAGTACTAAGGTCAGAAATGCAATGATAAGTGCTCACCCTTTGTGTTTGTGTCTGTTTTTAATCTGCTTATAGTTTGTTGCAAATACTTGTATATTTACATGTCTATTATTGCTTTTTCACTTACATAATCAGAATCAGGATTCCCCCCCCCCCCGTATTCCTTTCCCTATATTACTTCAGAATATTGGAAGTTTCAGAGAGGGTAGCTGTGTTAGTCCTTTCAAGAATTGCAGGCAAAAATCAAAGAAAAACAAAACAAAACAAAAAACATTTTATAAATGTATGAAGAAGTGGGAATGTCCACAAAACGTTACATTAAAATATGAAAGTTAGTCTTTAAGGTGCCACATGTTTTGTGTTTTTTATTTTTCTTTGCTTTTTGCCTGCAGATTATTGGTGTGAGGGTAATCAGTCACTTGAGGTTCTTGGCCTGCATATATATAAAGGCCCCCTGAGCATAGAAAGCTAGTGAATTGGGAGAATGCTAGAGTAGGCTCTTTACTCTTCTAGACTAACTTTGTGTGTTGTTGTTCTGAGCAGAATCATAGAAAAGTACAAATTTCTCGGACCAATGAAGCTAGTTACCTTAATGTATGTTTCACATCAAAATACAATGAGGAAAGGCAGGAAGAAAAGCTTTAAAATAAGAATAGTAACCACATTTTGTCTCTGTGGTTTTAATGTTACACCTGCAAGTGCCTTTGTGGGACTCTAATAATTGATTTTTCTTTGCCAGCCCATCAACAAACACCATATTATTGATTTTTCTTTCTCTAATGTGTTCTGGGTGATCTTTTGATTTGCTAATGTAAGGGACCTTAGTAAAATTCATGTTACTTCAGTTCCTGCATGTCTCAAGTCTTGCATGATTAATTTTAATTTGGATATTTTGACTTTGCTGAGCTATTCTTGAATGTAATTAAATAAGAGAGGTAAAGTGCGCTAAAATAGATCTTGCTTTGATGCACTCCTGCTGCCTCAGTGCCATTGTTCAGTTGCTTTTTGTAAAACAAAGTTTATAATAATAATTGTTGTTGTTGTTGTTATTGTTAACCCTATGGCCTGTACATTAGTTGTTGAAAGTGACCTGTTAATATGGTGCCAACGCCTCATTTCCAGCTAATATGGAAATCTCAAGAAACAAAGGCTAGGTCAGTAATTATTTAGAAATGAACTGTCTAGGGCACAATAACATAAATGATCAGCAAAGACTCCTGCCAAGCACTACAATTCACTTGTGCCCATAAACACCCACAAAGGAGGCTACCTCCCTGATTAGTCTGGCCTTTCTCCTTCCAAGAGAGTGGGATGTAATTCTGCAAGATAAGACTGGATCAGTCAGTTGCTCTTGCTGCAATAATGTAGCAGCCTTACCTACTTTCAAAGGAGACTGCCTCTTTCATCCCAGCATTCGTCACCACTGTGGTAGATTTCTAAGGATGAAGGCACAGGAAGAGTAGTGACTCATGGAGAAAAACGAAGAGGACTCTTCCAAAGGCATTAAAAGACTTTGTGGGGGTGGGGTGGGGGGTGTTTGACGTGTTCTTCCCATTGTAAACGCTGTGAGGAGTAGGAGTAGGAGTTGGGACTTGCCTTATCTGACATTTGGGTAAGCGTTATCAGTTTGTGTCAGGGTGGGTAAACCTGCAGAGCTATGTCTGAGGACAGTTATTCCAACCCACAGCTTCCATTTTCTTTTCTTACAATGTTTTAAATTGAAGAAGCTCCCTTTGCCTTCTAGTGGCCACAGAATGTCAGATGTGCACATTGGAGGGGCAGGGGTGTGGATGTGAGGCTTCAGAGTGGCAGTATCTCCCCGCGTCCCCAGGAGCATAAGGGGACTTGAGGGGATGTTCTTTATTTCTTGAAATAATTTTAGAAGTCTTATGGGATGTGGAGATGATGGGAGGCCCTGGTAGTGCATTGGAGGCACTTCTTGCCCTTCCTGCTGTATAAAGAAGCAATCTTATATTTTATACAACTCCACAGTGGATTCTGTAACAGCTAAAGCATAATAGCATTTCAGTCAAGAAGCCAATTTGTCCACTGAAACCATAGTTCTGCTCCCTAAACACAATATCTATTTATTTATTTTTGAGTATTTTTACCCCACCTTTCTCCTTGGAAAAGGACCCAAGGTGGCTTACAGTAAGGAGAGACTATACAGTCCATTACAGTTAAGACACAATCAGTTTGAGAAACAGGGAATTGAGGGGCATCTTACAGCATTATAAGGCAACATTAAAGCTAACAATTGATAACATAGTGTCAATGCAATCACATAAGGAGAGATATAAACACAAAGTTATAAGCGGTTATAACACAAAGTGTGTAGCGATGTATGGTAGATTCATAAAAAGGCACAGCAGGTAGTCCACCGTTCAGGGAAAGCTTGCCTGAAGAGAAAGGTGTCTGCCTGTTTATGGAAAGACATCAGAGATGGGGCGGTCCTGGCCTCTAGTGGGAGGGAGTTCCAAAGTCTGGGTGCAGCAGCCGAGAAGGCCCTTTCATGGGTTCTCAAAAGGCACACCAATGAGAGTGGCGTGATTGAGAGAAGCGCCTCTCCTGATGACCTTAACACCCGAGTCAGTTCATAGAGTGACCCCCCCCCGCCATTTCGCGGTTCCAGTATTGCAGTCCCACTACATCACAGGACCGCAGGACCGGAACCGTGGGGGGGGGCTGGGTTGCTCTGCGCCACCCCCTCATGCTTCCAAGAAGCCTCCGGGGTGCGTGGGAGGATGAGGGGGATCCGGTCGCTCCGCGCGGCCCTCCCACACCCCCCGACAATCCTCCGGGGTACGTGGGCGGGCGGTGGGGGGTGATCTGGTCTCTCCATGCAGCCCCCCAGGTCCCTCTGGGAGGTCGCGTAGCCGCGTGGGGGATGGGGAGTAATCCGATCACTCTCCGTGGCCCCTCCCACCCCTCCTGGGAGGCCTCGGAGCTGGGCAGGGGGGCGCCGGGATCAATCTGATCGCTCTCCCTGCCCCCCCGCCCATTCTGGGAGGCCTCGGAGCCACGTGGGGGGTGGCGGGGAGAGATCCAGTCGCTCTGCGTGGCCCTCCCACATACCCCGGAGAAGCCTCGGGGCCGCACAGGTGAGAGGCGGCAGCAGGAGGTAAGATCCCCCTGCCGCTGCCGGTGCACCGCGCAATCCCCCCCGCCCCCACCACCCGCTTACGCATATCGCAGATTTTCGTGCATCGCGGTTGGGGTGGGTCCCTAACCCCCGCGATCGGCGGGGGGTTACTGTACTGTGAGATTCAGTCTTTGAGGTAGCTACGACCCAGGTCGTATTGTACTTTGTAGGTTAATGTCAGCACTTTGAATTGTGCCCGATAGCTGATTGACAGCCATTGGAGCTGCTTTAATAAAGGTATAATGTGGTCTCTGTAACCGGTCCCAGTCAGCAATCTGGATGCTGCATTTTGGACCCATTGAAATTTCCTGAGGCTTTTCATCTGGAGTCCCACGTAGAGCTCATTACAGTAGTCCAGTTGGGACGTCACTAGGGCATGTGTTGCCGTGGCCAGAGCAGGTTTCTCCGGGAATGGGCTTAACTGGTGTACTAGCTTTAATTGGGCAAATGCGCTCCTGGCCACCACTGTGACCCGGGCATCTAGGCTCAAGGATGAGGCCAGGAGCAGCCCCAAGCTGTGCACCCCTTTTTTCAATTGGAGGGTGATCCTATCCAGTACAGGTTGTTCTCCCTTTTGACCAACCAGCAGCACATGCTCTCTGTCTTGTCTGGGTTTAATTTCAATTTATTCAATATTCTTTAAACATTGTGAACATGTTTCTGTTATTGCATATGTTGCAGAAATAAGAGCCACCGCCCCTCCTTCTTTAAGAAGTGTACATTCCATTTGCAGGTTTCTGAATGGTAACATTTTTATAGGGATGGTTTATTGCTTTTTGCTGTATGACGGCTGAGGCAGAGCTATTATGTTCTCAGCAGGAGCTATTTATAGCTTGACATTGAGTGCTCTTTTCTATATTGGTTCCACTACACCTACTCAAAAAAGAAGTCAGGCTATTTTTAAAAAAATGCAGCAGAATAATTTTTGCTCTTCTCTTGCCTTAATCCTCACATCAAATCTTATTGCAGGTTATTTGAACTCATATCAATAAAAAGCCCAGCCATTATCTTGCAAAAGGGAGGGAAATATCCCAGCTGACATCACCCCACTCTGTCATAGTGTACATTCTTTCTGTACCCAGAGCAGCAGGTCTATGGCAGCCCTTAGGACAGGCGTGGGGAAGATGTGGTTGGCCTGCAGTTCCCCTCTCTCACCATAATGTTGGCTGTGGCCGATAGGCATTGGAATCCAACCACATTCAGAAGGCTTCACCTTTCCTGCCTCTGATTTCATTACCAGAGAAAGTCGTAGATGCTTTCCAACCTTTTCCCAATGTCTTATTTGCCAATAAACAAACAGGTGGGAAGCAAGCAGGCATATGACCTAGCTAGGGAGTCCCAACCGTACAGTAATATTCGTCCATTCAACAACAGCCCATCCTTTCTTCGCCTAGCTGCATCTTTTTTGCTGCAACGAAGCTATCGAACTTCATGATTCATCAGAGGCACTGGACCCAGATCCTCTCTTGTCCTGTTCTTTTGTGTAAGAACAACTACAACATTTTTAATTTTGCCTGCCAGGCAGCAAGATACTTTTTTCGCATTGAAGAAAGTTTTTAGTTTTAGGAGAATAGTATGTGTGCAAATACAGTAATGCCTCAAATTAAAAATCCAATGGGATTTTCTTAACTCAAAAATTTCTTAGCTCAAAATGTGATTTCCCATAGGAATGCATTGGAAATGGATTAATTTGTTCCAACTGGGAAATCACCATTGCCAGAATGAAAAAAGCACATTAACAGGCAGGAAAACCACAGAAACCTTGCAACTGCTTAAGAAATCCATCCAAAAGTTCCAAAAAGTCCCCCAAGGAGTGTCAAATATTTCCAGAATGCCTCTATAACAGGCAGTTCCTGTTCTCTGCATCCAACTATAAAATGCTTCCTATTTTGCACTTGCAGTATTGTAGTAGGGTGGCCACTAGATGGCAGTATTTTGTAACTAAAAAAAGTTAATTTTTGTAATTCCAAATTTTTCTACACCTGTGGATTTCCTTTTGTAATTCAAGTTTTTCTTAACTCAAAAGGCATTCATAATTTAAGACATTACTGTAATGCAAATTAGACAAAATCATGACAGCTACTGCATAGTGTTCATAGATAAGTGTTGGGTTGGTTGTTTACATCTGTTTTTAAGCAATCATAGGTCACCTCATTTACTATCACTGTGTGCATGTGCTTTGCTTCTCAAAGGAAAAGGTACCAGTTTGTACAAATCGCAGGGAACTTGATGAAAAAAGATTGCCTTCTCCCACTCTCAAAGAATTTAAAGGGGGTTGAAATTTTATAATATCCAGACATTTTAAATAAACACAAAGGAGGAATTCAGGAAACATCCTTTGCATCCTTGCAGGGGCTTGAATACTAGCTTCCCTGTCAAAATCCAGTGGTTTGTTTGCAGTACAGTAGGACCCCTGTATCCGCTGGGGATTGGTTCCAAGCCTTCCAGTGAATAATGAAAACCATGGATAAGAGAGCACGCCAAAATATTCACCAAAACTACTGTTTTGTGATAATAACTTGCTTTACAGCTGCTGTTTTATGACAGTAGCTTGCTTTACAGCTGTTCTTTGTGACAGTAGCTTTCTTTGCGGCTGCTGAATTATTTATTTATTGTTCCTCTGCCAACCGTGGATAATGAATCAGTAGATATGGGGGTCCTACTCTACAGTGGTGCCTCTGGTAACAAATTTAATTCATTCTCAGAGGCAATTTGTTATCCGAAAAAAATGTTATCCAAAACGTGGTTCCCCATTGAAATGAATGGGAAACCAATTAATCCATTCCAGAGGTCTGAGAAAAGGCAAAAAAAGTTGGGTGGTGGTGGTGTTTCCATGCCTCTTAATAAAGTGCACTTTAAGGGCCTGCAGCGGTGGTGGAACATCCCCTCCAGAACCCCTCCCCTACATTGCAATGCAAACATGAACGAGAGAAACTAGCAAGACTACCCCAGCCTATTCCTACCCAAGGTACAATCGGGGAAAATGCAAACAGACAGACATAAGCAGCAAGAAAAATCCAGCCTGTTCTTGCCTGCAGAGCAATGAAAAAGTTTGTAAACTGGACAGAAGAAAGCAGCATGATTACCCCTGCCAAAAATGCAAAGAAAAGCAGTGCAAAGATTAATAAAAGCTATCGTCCTACCTTTCCAAATTTGAAAGGTCCAAATCCCTCAGAAAAACAGAATGGCTCAAAAAAACCATGAAAAAAAAAGCTCTAACTCCTCCCACCCCTCCACAAACTACAGGGGGTGCAATACATCCTGGGTACACTTTTTTGCAAGGCATTATGAAACATTTGTTGTCCGAGGCAGTCCTAGACCCAGAAATTTCCATTTGTTATCGGAAAAATTTGTTATCCGAGGCATTCTTTATCTGAGGTATTACTGTATTTTCCTCCTGGTAATTTACTGGAATATTTGCTCCAATTGAATAGATGGAATATATACTTTTGGAGGGCATGTGCATTGGATGTCAGTGTGGAGGGTCTCCAGCTTTGCAGCAGTGGATCTCGAGAAGAAATGAGTTGCTGCTTTTTCTGCTTTGGTTTAGAATCATAGTTAGGAACAGAGCCTCCCAAGATCTCCTAGATTTGAGACTCTTGTAAGATGTGACACCCATATATAGTTGACGTTTGGAATGTGAACTGGTAGAAGCCTTAAGTTCTTGCACTGTTTTTTTCTTCTCCCCCCCCCCCCCGTGCTTCTGGCTTTGTGGCAAACTCATTTTCCACCTGCTGTAAACTGGAATCAAATATACCTACTCTTAGCACTCAAAAGGGAGGAAGGAAGGTGGGAGCACAATCCTCAGTACACCAAACAAATGTTCTGCATGAGGTCTGAATAGCTTCAGCTCTGCAAATAACTCACTTGCATAAATAATTAAGCACAAGTACCAGGCATTCACACGAATGTTGTCATATGTGAGTGTTGATTGTCTGGGTATTGGAATATGCTATTGTATAACTGATTAAAACTCAGTTTTAGAGGGCTAAGCTGCAGATTTGAGGGGTTCATTTTTTTCTTGAACCTGCTATTGTTCTCAAGCATTGTTTCATTGGTTTTTTTAATCTCTTTATTTCGTCCACATTTTAGTGCATACATTGTTCAATGCTGTCCTGTATGTTTGCATTTGAGCTAAATATAGTACTGGCAATGCAGAAAAATCAATGGAATTTCTTTTATGCAAGAATTATATTTGGAAGTAATCAGACTCTGAAAATAGCTGGCCTTTAAAATAGAGGTTAGCTATGGATTTGACCCGTGCTAAAGAATTGCTTAGCACAAAGGATTGTTAATTTATTGCAAAGCAAACTGTGTAGCTAGCTGCTTGTAAAATCTGGAAGCCTACTGAAATGAGGAAAATGTAATTCCAAAATGCAGGTCATCTAATAAATCACAAGTATTTACTGTTTCTTTTCCCTTGTTTCACCATGTGACTTCAGCTAACCCGCAGACATGGAGTTAGTGTTAGTTAATATCCTGATTCAAATTAGCAGATTTTACTACTGTAAAGTAAATGCCTTAATAGCCAAAGTAGGCCAGCTTCTCAGACTGAGCTCCCTCCATTACCCTTGCTGTGGGAATTGGTCAGTGCAGAGGCAGGAGCCTGTCCCTAGTCCACTGGGGATGTTGGTGAGAGAGGGAGAGCTGAGGAAGGATCAAGGACCTTTGAGATCTTTGGGGAAATTGGCTGCTTTTCAAATGTCATAATGCTGATATTTTGCAAGACAGTCTTCCCTCTTGTGCCTGCTGCGTTGTTTGGAAAGTTGGATATGAACTTCCTCGTTACCAGGGATTCCATCTTCACTTTCCCTGCCTTGGGGGATGCAAACATCTTTGCTTGCTTTAATTGTACTCTCCCTAATATTCCTTGTAAATGAAGCCTGTGAGGATGGCCAGTAGTTCTTAATTGGAGCCCTTGTTCAGGGGTCTTTGGATGTGCCTTGATCTGCTTGCTATTGGTTTTGTTCTAGTCAGCTAATCTGATTATTATGTACAACATGTCTGACTGCCTTACAGAAAGGATGAAACATTTTGTGAAGAATAAGACAAAAAACAGTTGAACCTTTTTATATCTTTCTCTAGGAAATGTTTTCATATCTTTCAAGTGAAATGAAGAAATTAGCAGAAGCCTACAATGAAAGACTTCTGGATACACCTCACAATCCTATATCCTTAGGTAATGACATTATCATGCAATGATTACACTACTGTAGAAAAAAATTATGACAGCAAGAAGAGCCTGCTTTTGTTTTTGCTGTGTGCCAGCAGATTTGCTCTGATCTGATAGAATGGGTCACTTAGGTTTTTCTGACCACTTTATACCTGTAAATTACTGTATGTGAAGCAGTGCTTGTGCACAGTAGTGGTTGAGTCACTTCCATTATTATGCTACAATATTTTGACACCGGAAGGCACTGTGGATATGCATGCACTGCATGCTCATACTTACTACTACTCACTCCTGTGAATACAATGAAGGTTTGTTTGGGGCAAAGCAGAAGTTGAGGTGTATGCTGCTCCTATTAACAATCTATAGGCTGCCAGTGTAGGACTGGTTGTGGTGTATTAGGGAGCTGCAAATGGTACAAAATGCAGAGGTGAAATAACTGGGAGAATCATGCTCCAGTGCTAGGTCACTTTTGTTGGCTCTCTCTTGCCATGATGGTTTTGATTGTTTTTAAAAAATCTTTAGAGCCTTTGAAAGCTGGGTGCAAAATATTTCATGAATTGCCTGCTTTCTTAGAAACATATCCATTGACATGGGATGAGACCCTGCTATACAAGTCCATCACCATCTGAACTAAAGCAGGTGGTTATGTTATTTGAAACATTTTTTCTTATTAATCTATGGTTTTGATCATCACATCACATTGCCTTCTAGAAATCTGTGGATAGTTTTTTTCTTACTAAAGATGAACTTCTACAAATGAACTCAAATCTATGACACTGTTTTGGGTTTCCATTTTTATTTCTTTATATTTCAGATTTATTACCTATGATATTCAGTACTAACTATATTAAGATCTGGAAGATCATAACTTTATATTTGTTTACTTTGATTATGTTCAGTTGTTCAGTCGTGTCTGACTCTTCGTGATCCCATGGAGCAGAGCTCGCCAAGCCTTCCTATCTTCCACTGCCTCCTGGAGCTTGGTCAAATCCATATTGGTTGCATGAGGATTTCTAAAGACATTAAAGTAAACAAGGCAGGAGCAACCCTTTATCAAATGGTTATTCGTTTAAATTTAGTTCTCCTGAATGGTTCCTACCCTCCTGATATACCAGGCGAGTTTACGCACCTTGATTCAAGATCTAATAGTGTCATCGATTATGTGTTGATCTCCGCTGATTTGTCCACTAAAGTATCCTCCTTTAAAGTCAAAAATAGGCAGTTTAGTGACCATCTTCCCTTGGTGACCCGATTGTCTTTGAACTGGTCCCGCGAGAGCCTTAATCACCCAATCCCTCTGGAGACCGCTTCAGCAGCTAAAATAAAAGGGATTAAATGGTCAAAGGCCTTGGCCTATAAATACCAGGAATTTTTTCATAATGAAATCAGTACCCATTCACCCCTTGAGGTCCCCGATGAGCACAATCCTGTGATGGTGTTGGAACATTTTAACCACCTTACAAAAAACCTCAGTGCCTTTTTTACATCACCTGCCCAAAAAGTTAAGGGGATGCAGAATAACATGGGTGCTCCCTGGTTTTATCTCTCATGCAAACAAGCAAGACTTTTCTTGCATTCTATTTATAGAGATTACAAAACCTGGCTCTGGCTCTTCCGCCTACTTACATACAGGCCAAAAGAGTTTATAAACAGACACTAATGCAGGCCAAACGGGAATGGCAGCAAAAACGATGGCAGACTCTGATTGCTGCTTCTAAACCCAATAGATCTCAGGAATTTTGGGCCCTCATTAATAGAAGAACGAGGAAATACCCACTGGCGACTATTTCTGCACCAATATGGGAACAATTTCTGAAGAAATATTTCGCCCTAGCTGAGATGCCCACTTTATCTGCTGAGCTTCAGCCTGACCACTTACCATTGTGGCCCCCTACAGACCCAGGATTAATAATATCACAGCTCAGAGTGGGCAAAGCACCCGGCCCTGATCTTATTCCGGCAGAGGCTATTAAATTGTACCCGAAGTAGTGGGCTGAAATTTTGGCTAAAACCTTTGACGCAATTAACATCACAGGATTTATCCCCAGGATATGGAAGGATGCTGTCATTGTACCAATTCACAAAAAGGGCTCCCCGACGGATCCAGCGAACTATCGAAACATCAGTTTGCTTTCGGTCATAAGGAAAATTTATGCGCGATTTCTGTTGTCCAGGCTGTCCCAATTTAGCTCAAATTTGATTGGCCACGAACAAGCGGGATTCAGCTCCAACCACGGAACTATAGATCACACTATAATTCTCCACCATCTGGCCAGGAAATATTCTGCCCCTGCCCATGGACGATTATGTGCTGCCTTTATAGATCTAAAGGCAGCCTTTGATAGTATTCCCAGAAACATCTTATGGGAGAAACTTGCGAGATGGGGCATTGATAAAAGGCTGTTATGGCTCATGACCCAACTCCATCAGGGGCCATCTGCCAGGGTAAGACTCACCCCAGCCAGCGATCTCACAAAGGAGGTACCAATAAATAGAGGAGTTTGTCAAGGCTGTATTTTAGCCCCACTCCTTTTTAATCTGTTTATCAGTGATATGAGGTCTTCTCTAACTGAGTCACACGTAATTAGTACTGCCAGCTCAATCCCCTGACAATTAATCATGAGAAATCTAAAGTGCTGGTCTTCTCTAGAGCTCGGAAAATTTATAAGTGGAAGCTTGATGGAGTCGCAATAGAACAAGTCTCCAAGTTTAAATATTTGGGAGTCTTTTTCCACTATAACCTGAGTTGGACACCCCAAGTTCACTATCTACAGAATAAGGGGGAAGTGCTTCTCTATGCATTGCTCCAGTTTTTCTCTGCCAATGGGGCTTCTCACATCCCCTCGGCTCTGAAGGTGTACAAAGCAAAAGTAGTATCTACCCTTAGCTACGCTGCCCCGCTTTGGGCCGCAATGTCCCATTTAACACCTCTTGAGACACTTCAAAATCAATTCCTTCGCCGTCTTCTAAAACTTCCCCCTTGTGTGAGTAATGTCGCGATACGTCTCGAGCTACAAATCCCGTCACTAGTGACTACTATCTGGAAACGAGTTTTCAATTACTGGTTGGCTGCATGGCACAGGCTCCCTGATCATTATTTGTTCCAATGCCTTTGGCGTGATGAATACACAAATCCCTGGTCTAGTAAAATCCATGTCAAACTTTTGAGTATTGGAATTTCCCCATCGGAATCCTTAAAAATGGATCTCGCCATAGCCAAACGACTCATTGGACAAAGAATGGATGACATTGAATTCCAAAGTAACTATTCTTTAGGTAGGGGTGTTTGTTCCCCCTGGAATTTCGGCATCGTCCCATCACGCCGTAGTCCATCATATTTGTCGTCCCTCTCTTCAATATCCCATCGTCTTGCATTTACTAGTGCGAGGTTTAACGTTTCTCCTTCGAATGTGCGGAGACATAGATTTTCTAAGGGCTCAGTGTCCCCCTTTTGTGAATGGGATAAGAAGTCGGTAGAATCCCTTTCGCATATAATATTTTATTGTCCTTTGCATAGTACAGCTAGGGGAAATTTTTTAAGTCTTATTATACAGAAGTTAGCTGATAGGCCCTTCGAGCGCCACATGGCTTTATTATTACAGGACATTGATTTACATACTGATTTACATACAACCTTACAAGTGGCGAGATTTCTCAATGCGTTTTTTTCCAAAAAAAAAAAAACCACCCAAAAACGGGCAGGACAGCTATAATAGGGGTAGATGATTCACTTTGGGTAACTTACTCATTGCTGAGTATTCCCGGTATCCCGATGTATGTGCTATGAGCTGATGTATGAACACTGTTTACCCTTATATCACGGCTTATGTATTTTATGTGTTTCTTTTAGCAATTAATGGGCTTATAGCTGTAACAAACTTGACTTGACTTGACATATTGGTTGCATCGATGACACTGTCCAGCCATCTCATTCTCTGCCGTCTTCTTTTCCTTTTGCCTTCAGTCTTTCCCAGCATCAGGGACTTTTCCAAGGAGTCCTCTCTCCTCATGAGGTGGCATATAAGTTGTAAAAATAAATAAATAAATAAATAAATAAATAAATAAATAAATAAATAAATAAATAAAAGTACTGGAGCCTCAGCTTCAAAATCTGTCTTTCCAGTGAACATTCGGGGTTCATTTCTTTCAGGATGGATAGGTTTGATCTCCTTGCAGTCCAGGGGACTCTCAAGACTCTCCTCCAGCACCACAGCTCTAAAGCATCAATTCTGCGGCGATCAGCCTTCTTTATAGTCCAGCTGTCACTTCCATACATCACTACTGGAAAAACCATAGCTTTGACTATCCTGACCTTAGTTGGCAAAGTGATGTATCTGCTCTTTAGGATGCTACCTAGGTTTGCCATTGCTTTCCTCCCAAGAAGCAGGCGTCTTTTAATTTCGTTGCTGCAGTCGCCATCTGCAGTGATCAAGGATCCCAAAAAAATAAACTCTTCCCCTTCTATTTGCCAGGAGGCGATGGGACCGGTGGCCATGATCTTAGTTTTTTTTTATGTTGAGCTTCAGCCCATTTTTTTCACTCTCCTCTTTCACCCACATTAAGAGGTTCGTTAATTCTTCCTCACTTTCTGCTATTTTGATTATGTATATATAATTTAGGTAACTCTTCCCTTTTTTATATATTTAAAGATTTTATTAGTTGTAATGGGAAAGGGAAGGGGGGGAAGAAAATGAAAAAACATGAAGGATTACATTGAGTATATCAAGTCAAAGATCATACATAACAAAATATAGTAACATATCAGTTAACTAGTAATTTAACTACTTCTTACCATCTTCTTTTAGTAGTCTCTTCATAATCTCCTTTCAGATATCCAGAAAGTCTGTCGATTTCAATATATTTTCTTATCTTTTCCTATTTATCCAAATGCAGTGAATAACCAAAGTTTTCTGCCTATCTTATCATGCAATCTTTTATCAATATTTCATTTGATTTCTCATTTAATAATGGGTTATAAAATTTACTAAGGACCTTTTTATCACCAGAGTGTAACATTTTATTGAATACATTATCATTAGACATGAAGCCACCTTCTTTGGTTACATTTTTAAAATGTGAATGTTCCACCAATCTATTTTAAAGCCATCAGATAATAGTTGTTTCAACGGTTTCAAAGAAAAATCAGCATTCAAAAGTTGTTTATAAGTTAAAAATTTTGATGACACATTTTGCAAAAAGTCCTAGTATCGCTTTCAGAGGGGATAGTCATCCCGGAGCTTTAGTATAGAACAGAGTTTTTATTGGTAACCATACTTTTATTAAGGCATTTCTTATCCAATGTCTTTTTAAAAGTGTAGGTAGGATACCCTTATACCACAAGTAATGGTGCCATCCTTTATCTAAATCATGACCTTAAAGGTGTACAGTTTTATCAGTTGACATCAAAATCCAATCCTTTATCCATGTCATAGCTGCTGCTTTGTAATACAACAACCAATTAGGCATGGCAAAACCACCAGATTTAGTTTTATCTTGTAAATACATATTCTTGATCCTGGCTTTCTTCTTTTGCCATATAAATACACGTATACATTTTTTAAGTCAGAAAGGATCTTAATTTTAGGTAACCCTTCCAAAACCTTTAAATTGCCATGGTAAAACATGTTTATGTAGTCAGCAGTAGAGACGTGCATGAATTTAAAAACAAATTGTAAAATTTGTTCAAAAATCACTAATTCATTGGTATTTATATGAATTGATACCTCCAATAAATATGAATTGATGAATTTTTAGTGAGTTTTGATTTGTCAATTAGTTGGGCTATAAAATAGCTCCCAGTGTACCTAGAGACACCAAATTTGCAGGAAAGTTTCCTCTGCCTCTTGTTTATAATTCCTTCAGGATTGGTAAAGATTGGGTTACCCCAAGATAGTTTCCCGGGAGGAGCAATTTTGGGGTGTATGACTTATATGTCTGACACCCAAGCTTCACCAAACTTGGAGGGATGGTAAAGGAGAGTCATGGGAGGGTTCCCTGCCAATTTGGTGCCTCTAGGTGTGTGGTTGGCACTTTCCTGGGAGGGGATATTTGTGGGTGCATAACCCAGCCAAACAGAACCCAATCTTCACCAGACTTTGTAGTAAAGAGTCAAGGGAGGGGGGTTCAGAAATTCATTTTTTAAAATTCATTGACCTTGATCAAATATGAACCATCGTTTTTCTAATTTGTCCCCATCTCTAGTCAGCAGCAATTGTATAACATGTTGATGGCTAACATAGTACATCTACTTTCAGCAATGTCCCTCAAAGAGCTGGATGAGCAATGTGATGCAGCAGTTACACAGCTCGGATCAATGCTTTTCACCAGACAAGTTTCTGGAGCAAGGTAAGGACTTCTATTAATGCCTTGAATTCAGAAATGCATTGATTCAAAATGCCTGTGAACAATACTTTTTTTGTCTCTCAGTGACTGGAAGGGTGCAGGGCTTGCGAAGGTAGAGATCATGTGCTACATGACCTAATGTAGAAGTAAGTCCCACTCCCTTCAGTGTCGTGTGACCTCATGAAAGTGCCGTCTAGCCAAGTATTGGCAATTCTAACTTGTAGCAGCTCTTTTGGGGTTTTGTGGGGGAGCTTTGCCAGGCTTGTTTGGACAAATCAGGGATCAGATATAGGATATTATGCATATGAATCTGCACTGCCCACTGGGGTTGGGTCTGAGGTTGTTCATGATTCACGCGGTCTGCTTTTTCCAGATGCCTTTGTGTATTTCTCTTTCTTTGTTTTTAGGGTGGTTTCCCTTGGGACTGTCCAAACAGTGAGTGGCTACAGTTTCAAAGGCTTCATGTCTCATACCAACAAATACCATTGCGCCTACCTCAATGCTGCTTCAGCCATAGGGATGACGAAGGAAGATGTGGGTGTGTTCTTGAAAAGGCTTGACAAGTGTCTGAAGGCTCTAAGGAGGGGAAAGAAGAATGGGACGGATTCACCCCCCACGCTTGGAGATGCTGTCCCTGATATGGAAAAATGCAGCCTTCATGAAGAGGAAGCTGAAGACTAGATTATGGGAAATCATGTTCAGCTCATAATGTGCAAAGCTTATGTCAGGGCTGTATTGTAGAGTGCAGTTAATTATAAAAACAACCAAAATGTAAAAGTCCAAGGGAACAATCCTGCATTATATGCTTCCCTTTGACCTGAATGAATGCTATAGAAGTGAGCACTTGCCCTGTTGATTTGTTTGAATGGGACATTTGGAAGATGTGGTCCTCCCTGATAGTACACAAAGGGAACGTTCAGATTAAGGGAACGCTGGAACCAAGTTTCACATCGATATTGAAGAAATAATGCATGCCCTTTATAATATGTATATAATATAGTATATAATTCAGTTGTTTTCGGAATTAAACTTGGTGGTATAGAAATCCAAAAATTAATGAATTGAATGAATAAATTAATTAATAAAAATCTACTTTTCTGCTGTAGGCAAGGGGCAAGACATTTTGGGAAATGCAGCCTTTTCACATAGCCGAGGGTGTGTGGAATAAAGAGACCCAGTTCTTGCATTACTGAAGCAGTATGGTCATCACCGGTAAATGGATTTGATCCCTTCCTGCACAATTTAAAGTTTTACGGGAAACTTGGGTGGTTGCAGTTTCCCCACCTTAACTCTCAGAATATCAAACAGAGCAAGTTCAGTTTAGAAGAAAGTGTACATGTTTCTCTGTACTGTCTTGCTTGGCAAGAATTAGAACAGATGCTGTGGATTCCCATACATTAAAAATGGGTTTTGTTTTGTTTTTAATGCTGTCACTTGGAAGCTAACATCGTGCAGGAGGTGGTGATGCATTCTGGCTTCCCAAGGAGCAGCTCTTCATATACTGTATGTGGAACAAACATTGTCTGGGATGTGGCTGACCACAGTGGCAGCCCCAACAAACCCAACTCAAAACAGAAGGAATTTAATATAGAAGTCAATGATTTAAATACTAAAATTCTGCTTCATAGCCTTAATAATTTAAAATGTGTTAATCTGTGGTTGTTTTCAAAATTCAGAATCTGTGGGTTCTTTTTAAACATTCATGTCTCCCTTCCCATTTTTGTCATCTACTAATTCCAATGTATTAATGAATGAGACACATTGAAACTGTTTTTATTTTTAATTAAACAACAACTTCAGTGGTCAAAGAGACAGCTCTGTTTTTTTTCTGTTATTGTTCAAAAAGCTTTTTAGTTCAAGACTGCAGGCAAAGTTAACTAACAATTAGAAGTTATTCACTGCCTTAGGGATTCAGTTTCAGTAACTCTTTGATGATTGTTACTGAAAGGAGATTCATTGACAGAAGATACTAATTTTTACTGTATGATGCATTCCTTATTTTAATATAGCCAGACTTCAGAAGCCTTCTCCTTCTCCTCTCTAGTACTTAACCCAGACTTCTTAAAGGTGAGACCTTTGCAGATTTTTATGCAGTTGTGTTTGCCTTCCTCTAAATGGAAACCAACACTTCTTTGGTCAGATTGTTAACATTTTCTTGGAGGTGGTGCTCTTACTTCCCTGCCTTGGATTTCTTATTGTGGTAGTAACCTGTACATGTGGGCGGAAGTTTTCATCCCTAAATTCCCACTCTTCCTACCATTCCAGGTAGGTTTTGCCTAACATAACATTCCATACAGTTGTCAGACTTAGATATTAGTTGTGCAACATGAGAGTAGCCAGAAAGGAATTGTCGCCATGAATTAAGGCTTATGCTTAATAAGCAGTAGCTACTTGTGTTGGTTTTTTCCCCACAACAAGTATGGTTATATGCTACCTGCTTGACAGCCATTTGTACATAACATAACCCAAACCCAGTCCAATATTCAGTGGCTGATACATAAATGAAATAGTTTGCTCAATGATACCAGAGCTATTGTGAAGTCTCCTGTCGGAAATAGTCTTCCATGCAACTTAATCTTTATTCATCTGCAGGTTGTGGACTAGCTCTTTAACTGGCATTTGCCACTTACACTGGAATAATACTACAAAAGGTTGCAGTAAAAAATCCAGGAAAGTGTAGCATGAGAAAGATTTACTCTTGGAAGGAAGCCATGGCTTTCAGTGTTGCTGACAATAGCGTGGTTAATGTTAGGATCTTAAGTTCTTAATGGCTGTGTTACCTTCTGTACAGTATTTTTAATTTACTTGAAAGTAAGGGTTCAGTGGCCGGATTCAGGACTTTGCACACAAGAGTGTGGAGGTCTTAGACACCTTCCAGCAGTTCATCTGAATCTCCCTTCTGTCCCTGCAGCAGGGCATTCCCCCTCCCCTTGTAACCAGCCACAGGCAAGGAAGGGAAGAATTAACTTCACCCACCAACTGTGGGATTGGAGCCATATCTGTTATTACAAGGATCACAAGGTGTTGTTTTTTTAATCTGTACGTGGTTGAGAAAAGCATTTATTTAGCGTAGCTGCCGGTACATTTTTTTAAAAGATCAGAAAATTACAAGCCTGATTGTTTCTTTCTTGGGTATGGTTCTGGCAGGCAACTTCATTTGCTACACCACATAACACTTTTTTGGTTTTTTTCTTTAACTCCTGCTTTCATGTACTCCTCAGAGCAATCCATCTCCTCCCACCCCACCCCCCAATTAAAACCCTGAGAATATCAAATGTGTTAGGGACAGGTAGTTTGTCCCTGGGAGACTGACGTTGGGTGTCCTGAAGGGTACATTTAGGAAGAAGAGCCAATACACAGAGCTGGTCTTCTAAACTGTTGGGGGGGGGGGAGCCCCTGTTTATAGTACAATTTTTTTTAAAGATACTTTACTCGCAACCTTGATTATGGTGACTGCAGCACCTGTTTTCCCTTGATAAGATCATTATTACTAGTTTCTTCTTCTCAGCAGTATTTCAGTCTCGAGTAAGCAGTTTCTCCTAAAGGCTGCCTAGGAATCGGCAGGAATGCTGACCTCCTAATTCTTGACCAGGGTGGATGTGGGAGTTGCATTAAGGAGCCAGTTGGGATATATCACTTTGGAGGCAGAAGATAAACAATCTTTTCATGCAGCTTCTTTCTCAGTTACCACCATGGAACAGCTTAGCTCAATACCGAGTGGCTTTTTCCAGATGTCACTGGGTTACTTACTCCTCTTTCCATTTATCTGTCAGTCCTCTGGAGAAAATGCAAGCTGATGATGTATTTCCAAGTGACAAGGTAATGATTCAGTGTACACCAGAGGATGTGAAATAAATATTTTGGGAAGGGGATGCCATATTTGTCCATAAACAAGAATGTTTGCTGTTATCAGCACATGTATTTTGTAATTCAGCTGTATATTTGTATACTGTGCAGCCAGTCTCCGAATGAAGATATGGAAGACTTCACCATTCTTTTAATCTAGAAGGTGACGTGAGAAGCAGCATCCATGTTTTGTGTGTGTTATGACAACAAGGTTAAAAGATAAAGGCTATTGAAATGTGTTTTCTTTTGTACAGGTTTTTGGGTAAATGGTGTCCATTGTTGTGGGCCAGTAAAAGTAGTCCTAACAGAATTTCATTCCTGAGTGGATTGACCAAATGAGGACAGAGTTCCTAGACCTTTAATAGTTGTTTTGAAGAAGAATTTTGAGCAGCTGTAGCTTGCAATAGAAAACTGCTTCTGTTGAAAATTCCTTTCAAAGGAACATTAAAGTTACAAGAATTATTTTCTTTTTCATCAGGGCTGACTAGCATTCTGATGCATATGTTCAGCACATATGCCAAGTAAACAGCACCAATTCCACTCCCATATATCCAACATTTTTAAATTCTCCTTCTCCCTCCAGAACAGAAGTGCACTAAGTACAACCCGTTCCTTTCATAGACACTTATCCCTTTCTGCCCTGTTCTCAATATCTAACAAAATCAGCTACCAATATCCATTCCCAACGATGGTGATCAATTCTGTGACAAGCTGGATGGTCTCCAGCAGTTGTTTTGGCTTTGTAAATCCTTCAATTCTGAGATGTGTGAGCAAAAAGACGTTCATGGAAAATGCCTTCCATCTGCCCCTGCCTCCAGAAAGCATCTCTTCAGGGTTTGGTTACCCTACCTCAGTTATGGCTTGTGGCCTAGAGAGAGAGGCTAGATAGTGGGTGGAAGCATTTTGCACAAGTGCAGTTCAGATTGTTGATTCCTCCCTGGACATTCCTTGCACAAGGGCCCGTCCTCTTTACATATACCACAGAGGGGTCCCAGAGAGTAGACACAGTGGGCTGCAGGGAGAGGTGCCAGGGAAGACCCCCATCTATAAAATTTCTGGGCGTACATGTGTTATATTACTCTGTTACAGGCCATCCTGACAATTTTACTGAATGCCAGCATAACATTTTGTAATAATAAAGAGTCTGCAAACAAGAGTTTTAGCTGAAAGTGGTGGCGGCTGGGAATGGTGTGTGGTATGCTGTTTCTTGTGTTTTGAAATGTCTGGGTTGCACATTAATGAGGCTTGTTAAATGTATTAGTATGTTTGTTTAATATATAAATTTTAGTACATAGAATGCCAGATTTAAACTATTTCTGGCAGAAGCCAGGTTAAAAACATGTATAGAAATAGAAAAATAGGGGTGGCCTTTGAGGTTGGCAGTACAGGTGACCCTACTCAGCCAAAACCTTAGCAGAAGGGATCCCCGACTGGCCTCCACTGGGGACTGCTGCCCAAAGGTCTTTTGGCTTGAGTAAGGGCCCAATCTTGTGCAGTTCCTTTGGAGCAAGTTTCACAGACCTCAGTGAGCTTTATTTGTACATACGTGTGGGATATACCTGGAACACTATCCCAATGGATGCCTTTTTTGCAGTACAGAGACTGCTAGGTATTGCTGCTTTCCAGCATAGTTTGCGTGCTTTGCATACCTGTTTCGGCAATATTTTCCTTGCAGCATGAGTGCCAGAAAAGCTATTAATTTTCCTGCAAAGGTAGGCAAATAAGTCACTGGAAAATAATGGAGTGTGCAGTCAAGATGCAAGAGTACTTCTTAGAAGCAGTGCTTTTAGAGATTTTAAATATTCAAACAATAAATGTAGCCTTGTACTGGCACAATAAGAAACAACAATGACAATGATGGATGGTATTCTTATTTATTATTTAATAACAAAGGTACCCATTTTTGCCTTGCTCAGAAACCTGCCTTTTCCACCCATACCCCAATCCACCCTCACCCTTTGCCTTTTGTAAAGCCCTGCTGTTACAGCATTAGAATTTTCTCTCTTCGTGTTTTTTTTCCTTTGTATTTTCCTTTGGGGCTTTTCCCATATTCCAGCTCTTAAAATCCAGGCACTTTTTTTTTCATACCATGCAGATGATTTGTTAATTATGCAGGCCATGTGGTTCTTTCTAGAAAGTTGTGCCAACACACACACACACATTTCCACTTCAGATGCATTCACTTGAAAGTTACTTGAAAAACAAGAAACATGTGGAACAGGTGCTGTGGCCTACTGCATTTTGTGTAACCCCATGACCCCGTCATTTTACCACCAACTCTCTTCATAGGGCTCTAGTGTCTATCACAGTTACAAAAGATGCAGCTACAACTGGTAGAACTTGACCATTCACCAAGATGCGTGAGATTGTCCTTGGATGTTCTCTTCAGAGCAGAGAAACATTTGCAGAGCTAGACTCCAGCTGTATGTCCAATGCCCACAGACTGCTCAGTCAAGAAACAGTTTTTGCAAAAACTCATTTCAGGGCCAGAAAGGAAGGATAGAGATCTCCCTATCCCAGTGCTGTCAACTCAAGGGGTGGGGCGCAAGACAAGACTAAAATGGGGATACTGAAACCAAATATCCTCACTGTAATTCCTTTCCCTGAAGCATCCATAAACAACTCTATTGAGACCCCTGTCCAAGTTTTAATAAGTCCTTCTTTGTCTAACTCTAAACTTTCAAGTGTTGAGACTGTGGATCTGGGAATGGAGAAGGAGCATTTGTTGACCCAGGCTGGGCTGGTAGGACTCACTCTGATTCAGAGGCATTGAATAATCTGAGGATCTAATATGTCCTCAATGGAAAATATTTTCTGAGTGTTCCTTTATGCATTGTCTGCTTCCTGAGGTTTAAGGTTGCCAGATTAGCAGCATCCCATTATCTGAGATTTCAGGTCCAAAACATGAAACTAAAGAGCGGGTCCTTGTGAGGTTATGGAGGTCAGGCAGGCAAGCAGGGAAGTGTTGCAGATGGGGCTGGAACTGCTTGTTGACCAGATGGTTGTGGAAATGGCATGGAGAGACTAAATGGATAGTAAAAAGTTAAAAGAAAAAAAAGGGAGGATTTTACCAGTAATTTGAAACTGTTGCAACATAAATGAGGTCGGCTGCTGCTACAATTGCCATCATTTCTGCTAGGGCTTACAACATCACGTGTAGCCTTCAAATAGTATATGGCATCAGAAAGCTTTTCTAGGTTCTCTGTTACTTGTGGAAGACCCAATGAGTCTTTCTCTCCCAGGCGCTGTGCTGCAGATGCCAGAGATTGTGTAACATGAGGACTGATGTGCTGCAACACTAGCACTCCATTTCCAGACTTGCTCCAAATGGCACTAGAGGGCTGAGCGCATGTATTACCCACTGGCTTTCTCCCTAGCCTGCTTCCTGCACTTTTGGATTTTTGATACGCCAACACTGTGCAAGTACAGTGGTACCTTGTATAAAGGAATTAATTCATTCCAAATGAAATTATGTTAAGCAATTTCCTTTATACAAATTCCCATAGGAATGCATTGAAAACGGAGTAATGCCATTTTATGTTGTACGGATTATCCCCATAGGCAATTCTGTTAAGCAAATTTCCCCTGTCTCCGGAAATTTTTTTTGTTGTACAAATTTTATGTTATACAAACTGTTTGTTATACAAGGGTTCACTGTACAAGACACATAGAAACATTTTCTGCACTGGGGGCAAGTTGCTGAGGTTCCAGCTTAGAATGGACGGAGATAGGTGTGAAGCTTCAGAGCCATCCCAAAAGAAATAATAAAATGTTATAACTTCCCATACACTTGACTCTGAGGTTCGCCTTTCTGCTTGGAAAGCTAGGGAAACTCAGCAATTCCTTCAGTCTTCACCCTGAGTACTTATAGTGTACTTGGCAAACATACTGAGGCTAGCTAGTTTGTTACAAGAGAGAGGATCTTCATGGCATCCAAATGAAGGAACTTTCTCCATAACCACATTCTAGATGAGGTGCCCAGTCTGTGCAAGCATATCAGGCAAAAACAAAAGGAAAATAAAAAGGCAGAAACATTGTAGCAACCTAAAGGCTAACTATTATATTTTAATCTAAGCTTTTCTGGACCTTCTTAACACTGTAAAATATTCCAGTGAGAAGTGTAAAATCAGGAGAGGGAGAGAGAGAGAGAGAGAGAGAGACTTCCAGACAGACCAGCTGATAGGTGGTAACATAATTAAAGGAAATAACAGGAACAATGTGCTCTGTCAGCAAAATCCAAAAGGTGTGTGGGGGGAAGTAAACAAAAATTATAACTATGAAATGAAACCTAAGATCACCAAATTTGGCACATAGCAGAAAATCTGCTCTTTCCCTGTGCCAAATTTGAGGATTTGGGGCCAAAATTGTGATTATTATTATTATTATTAATCATACAGAAACCCTCTGTTTTACAACCATCACCTCAGCAACCTTTTTGGCTTCTAGTAAAAATATTAAAAATGTAGATTTTAAAAATATGCATACCTGGGTGGGGGAAGCTTTTGTTGTAACTTATTTTTGTTCCTTCAGAACAATTATAACTAGACTATCAGTGATACTCTCATAGGCTGCTAGAAGGAAAATAAAAGTTGCTGAGCTTTCAAGAGCATTTTCTTTTTCTTCTAGCAGCTTATGAAAGTATCACCCATAGTCTTGTTTTGTTTTTTAATGGTTGCACGGCTCCAAACCTCTTTTTTACAACAATTACAAGTTAAATTCAGACCTCTTTATTACTGGTTTTTAACCCTTAAAACCTCTGAGACTATCCTTTTTATATATACAGTAGGACCCCCATATCCGCTGATTCAGTTATCCATGGTTGGTTCCCAAAAAATAATTAAATAATTCTTAAATAAATCGCAGTTGCAAAAGGGTGCCACAAAGTAGATCATGGTCACAAAAGGATGGAGCTTTTGATTTTAAGGGTGCCGACAGGGCATTTACTGTTATCCATGGATTTTGGTGTCTATGCCCCTGCCCCGGAACCAATCCCCCATGCATACTGGGGGTCCTATTGTATTCTGATAATTCCAAAGGGGCAGTTTCCTAGCACAGCATTCTAGCCAACCAGAATGTGCCTCCAATGGGCCCACAGTGTCAATGTAAGTCTGTCACTTTTAACTCTGCCATGGCCTTCAGCACAAAAGAAAGCATTTAACCCCTTCCTAGCCACCCATTCTTAAATAATAGTTATTTTGAAAAAGAAGCAATAATATACAACAACTCATTGCTTTCCCCCCCCCACACACACACACACAGCGTTGTGGCTTTTAATAATATCAGACCACAACATTTTGGATAGTCTTTTCCAGGTTTTTAGTATGTGAAATAGTATAGGGAAAACTTGATTGATATTCAGTCTATTTATTTGAATGTCCCTCTCAAGCTTACTTAACACCATCACTTCTTTCTTCACTCAGCACACATAGCTGTTTGGAGTTTTTTTTTAATTCAGTGCTGATTTAATGTCTCTCACTGTTGGCACTCACTTGGCAGTGGCCCTCTTTGCATTTCAGACAGGAACATTTCCTGACCCTGTATAGAATAATGAAGGACTGAGACATAAATCAAAGCACACATAGTGCCAGTACTAATTCAAGCAACTTAAACTTTTTGTGAATTGCCTATTTTAATTTTAAACCAGGTGGGGGGTTTGGGGGGGGGGGGGGGGGGAATATGTTGTGGTTTGTGAAAGGATGAGGAAGCTTACTTTGTGATGTCAATAGGGCCAGCCAATCAACACCCTGGATAGCAGGGTGTTGCAAGCAGAACTAATTTCTTCTGACAGTTAACATAGGCATTATAGATAAGGAATTCCTTGATGTTGGTTCAGTGGTAATTTGTTGATTACTTTGCTTGGTTTCGTGACTGGCCCTCTATACTTATGTACAAGTGGTACCTTGTATAAAGGAATTAATTCGTTCCATATGAAATTATGTTAAGCAAATTTTCTTTTATACAAATTCCCATAGGAATGCATTGAAAATGGAGTAATCCCATTTTTATGTTGTACGGATTTTCCCCATAGGCGATTATGTTAAGCAAATTTCCCCTATCTCCGGAATTGTTCATGTTGTACAGATTTTATGTTATACAAGCTGTTGGTTATACAAGGGTCCACTTGTACTGTATTCCTTTGAAGTTTGATTTTTCAAATATAAAAGTCTGCATGAAACACATCTCTCCAACAGTACTGTGCTTTCAGCACCAGTTGTGAGCTGCCTATAATGTTTGTTAATTCCTGAGTACTGTCTAATAGAGATACTATATATTCTAATAAGGAGTGTGCATGTATTTTGACTGCAATTCCCAGAGTTCTTTTTAAAAACCCAAGAACTGCAGCCCACAAACCCATATCAGCACCCCTGTAGGTTTCACCCCCTCCAGAGGAGGGCTTTGCAGTTTTTTCCATACACAGTTGGGTTCGCCACCATCTGCTTCTTGTTGATTTGTTAAAAAAAGAAAAAAAGAAAAATACACTTGGTGCTTTCTGGGAGTTGTAGTCTCACAGTCCATTTGCCAAGGTTTGAAAATTTGTATGTAAGAGTGTTGAACAGACAAGAGGGTATGAAAAACATTTTGAACATAGCTGTCAAGTTTTCCATGGTGCCAGCCGGGATGGGAGGAGGGAGGTGTAATGTGTGCACACACGGTAGCATGCACACATTAAACTAACACAAACATCCACATGCACATGCATGCACACACTGGGGGAGTTCAGGGAGGGCACACACACACACTTCTAACCTTGCACACACACACACACAACTCCTTGCCACTGCCACCACCACCTCTTCTTCCTCCTCCTCCCCACCCTGTTGTTACAGGAGCTGCAAAGAACTCCAAGCCCCCCCCCCGGGCTCTTCCCCCCACATCCCCTTCCCGAAACTTCATCCTCAGCCCTTCCCGGGGCATGGGAGCAGCACAATCTGTGCGCCCAAAGGAGAGAAGAAGAAGAGGAAGAGACATCACAGATCACCTGGAGCTCCTCCTCCTGCTGCTGCTTGCGATATATCCCTCCTTCCAAGAAGGGACGACAGCAGGACAGAGTGCTTACCTTAATCCATGTGTGTCCCGGCTGAAACGGGATGCTTGACAGGTCTGGTTTTGAATTGCATTCAAAATGTGGCTAGGATACTAAAATAATTAGTCAGCTCTGTCTGAGCAAGGTCAATGAATTATAAACAACCCTGGCAGCTGCATAATATTTTGCTTATGATTGTAAACTTAGAGATGATGTATGCATAGTTGGCATTCTTGGTAGTTTCAATGACTTTGTATTACAATATCTTGGTCTTAAAAGAATTTAGATTTTTAAATCTTTGTTGCTACAGGTTTATGATTGTATGAGGTCTGCAAATCTTTTTAAAACGAAATTCATTAGTCAGTATAATGACAGCATGCAGAACTGTATATTACAGACCATTCCACTAATAAAGTATGCAACAACAATAAAGTTTCCCATTTAAAAAAGTATTCTTAGGTCTTGAAGCATTTGGGCTTTCAAGACCAGCAGATAAGGCTTGTTTATAGTTAGAATGAAAGAAAAATAATTGGTAACAGTTATAAATCTGTGGAGATGGAAGACAGGAAGACAAGACACTCAAGCCATCTTAACAAAAGAAGGATTGCACTACACACACCCAACAATAACAACCATCATGTTGCAGAGCCAAGCTGGGCTGAACTGAAGATAATGAAACAGAACAGGCAACATGTATTTATTTTATTGACTGTATTTATATACTGCCCATCTGACAGCGGGACCTCTCTGGGCGTTCTTAACAACAAATAATAATCAAAGCAAAACAAAACAAAATAATAGCATAAAACAACTATATTAAATCAATTTAAACATCTTAGTCATCATAAATTACCATTTTTGGGCAGGGAGAATAGAATTGTCAGTGGTAACACTGACGTCATGTGCTAGTCTGGGAATGGCTGCCGATGCACACAAGATTTTAACTCTCATTACAAAGAGCTCAGAGAGGGGGCGAGGCAGATGTTAGCTGCAAGATTATTTTAAGGTTGTGAGGCAATTGACAAGAAAGCCTGATTTCTTGGTTTTTCCTTGTGGGCTTCTCGTGGCAGTACCCTTAAACGCCCAGCCTGGGAGGACTGGGCATTGCGGGCAGTTCTCACTGAGAGAAGGCAAGGCACTCTGTCAAGTAGTGAAGTCCCAAACCATTTAAGGCTTTGTATGTCATAGTTAACACCTTGAAGCCAACGTGAAAACGAACTAGTTATCAGTGCAGGAAGGCCAGAATGGGGGATATATGCTGGTTCTCCTTCGTAGCCTCTGTGAAATCCCACTGATGGGATTTCCCTGCGCGCCTGCACAGCTTCCGGACCTTCTAGAGTCTTCTCTCAGCTCCTAGGGACCTCATCCTGCCCCCACTGGGCATGCTCAGGAACTCCCACGCTGTAGCCTCCAGTTCCTTTTTTGCTGCCGCCAGCAACGGTCGCATTTTCCTCAGCTCCTAGAGAAGTGAAACTGATTGTTAAATCTTCTACTGTTTCTTCTTGTTGGTTAAGTACCTATTTACATAGTTTATCTATAGTTAGCTTAGTTGTTAGTTGTTAGTTTAGCTGTTAGAGATTACCGTCCCGACCTCCTTCCCCCTCCCCCCCAGGCCATTTATGGCCCCTTGGAGCGCTATTCAAGCACTGTTTAAAGTGCCCAAACAAGATCTCTGTGTCCGACGGGCACTCAACTTGCTTGTATTGTCTGGGGGAGGTTCACCAACCCGCCACCTGTGCAGAGTGCCAGAAACTTTCTAAACCTGCACTCAAACAGCAGCAGGGACGCCTACGCGTATATCTTTGGGAACAGTCTCTGAAGCCCATGGAGACCCAGCAAGCCCATGTGGAGCCCTCTCCACCCATTTCACTTGCCTCCAAGTCCTCCCAAGCATCCATACCTGCTCCTAAGGCTAACCAGCCTGCAAAAAATAGCAAGAAAAAGTCTGCGCCAGTGTACTCCAATACACTCCGGTGGTACGCGAGGCGCCCGTGATAATACCAGGGAACGAGCCTCGCAAGAATCGGCTTCTGACCATCATGCGCGACCACCCCCACTCCGTGTGGAAACTGTGTTCCGCACGACAGCGGCAGAGGAAAGCTGCAAGCGAGTGCGTCTCCCTCGCCATCACCAGTCGGCAGAGTGCTCCTCCCGCTCGCCTCACAAGCGTCGCCACTGAGCACGACGCTACTCCTCCTCTGACTCGGTCTCAGCATCATCCACTCGAGAGAGTACAGATGACAGGCGGGCGACGACCTCCCGACGCTCATGAAAGTCCAAACACTGAGATCGTGGGTGTCGAATGAGGCGCGCCTCCCCATTGAGAGGTCAGAAGCGTCACCGCCACCGTTCCGCTTCCTCCTCTGACTCGGGATCGGAGACTGACAGACGACGACGGAGCCCCACTTCATCTACCTTGCGTTCACCGACTCCTAAACGCCACCGACAGGGCACCCGCGAACGCTACCGCTCTCGGAAGAGACGCACACCAATATCGGAATGGGGTCGTACCCATGCCACTGACATCATCCCAGCAGCGACACCAGGAGATGCTCTCGGACGCTCGTTATCATCAACACAACAGTCTGCTGACCCACCTTCTCGGGAGCGCCCTGTTGCTGGCCCTTCTCGTCATCAGCGATCTATGTCGCCAGCATCCTTGGACAGATCCTTGCTGTCTCAATTTGATAATGATGACCAGTCAGTCCATTCCTCTCATACGGCCCAGGAACAACACCAGACACAGAAGTCAGAGGTGGGCGATACCTTGGTTGCCTCACCCGAGGAAGATTTATCCACCTACTCCAAAATTATTAACAAAGTCGCACAAGTGATGGAGCTACAGGTTGAACTGCCTGACCCCAAGGGCTCATGTAAATTTTTTGGACACCTCCGGAAGCACAAAGCCCTGCCGCTGCGCCTGGGGTTCATCCCTTCTCTCCTTCAGTCAGCGAAGGCTTCGCTCACAAAACCGGCCTCGACACCGCTCATGCCCAGGCGTACTGGCAATTTGTATCGTACGCATGGTGAAGAGGTAGAATTCCTCGCTAGGCATCCTCTACCAAACTCTCTAATTGTGAATGCCACCCAGAATAGAACAAAGAATACTTCCACTACTACCCCGAGCAACAAAGAAGGTAGAAAATTAGACCTCATCGGAAAGAAGCAATATTCCTTGGCTTCCTTCTCCCTTAGTACCACTAACCATCTCTGTGCGATGGAAGCCTATTCGAGACATCTCCTCCTTGAGATGTTACCTGTGTTTGAACAACTCCCAGATGATGCCAAGGCTAAGTTGAGGGCATATCATGAGGAACTTTTAACCTTACTTGACTACCAAACCATTGCATCATGCCATATAGCTAATGCTTCTGCGAGGCAGCTGGCCAATGCAGTCTTCTTACGCCGTCATGCTTGGCTCCGCACGGTTACCATCACAGATGATGCACGCAACAGGATTGAAGGCGCCCCCTTTGATGGAGAAGGCCTCTTTGCAGCGACAACCAACGAGTCCCTAGACAATATTCTGAAAATGCGTAAGACCACCAGGTCCTACACATACCAGGGCTTTGCTTCTCAATAGCTATCCCACCCGGCATCATATCAGTGGCAACGTCCCTATCAATCTCCAGCTCAGCGCAACAGTCAGTGGGACAAGCCACAATACCAGACGTCGCCGTACTATCGATCCAATCAACAGCAGCGCTCTAGGCAACCACAATCCACATGTCAATATGACAGGAAGCCCAAGCATGCGTCCTGACCTTGCTTCCCCTCCAACAACACCGTCAGCAGATGTCAGACTGTGCCCCTTTCTCCCGCAATGGACAGCAATAACATCGGACACATGGGTCCTCAGTATCATCCGCGAGGGTTACGCCATAGAATTCGACCACTGGCCACCACTCGGATGAGTAGTAGCCATGGCGTCATCACCTGCCCTCAACGAAGAGGTGCAGATGCTGCTCCTAAAGGACGCTATCGAACTGGTGCAGCCACACGATACATACGGATTCTACTCACTGTACTTTACCATCCCAAAGAAAGACAACTCACTTCGTCCCATCCTAGACCTCAGGGCACTCAACCTGTTCATCAAACCAAGGAAGTTCAGGATGACTACACTGGAGTCTATCATACCACTGCTCCAAAAGGGAGATTGGTTCACGGTCTTAGATCTTCAAGACACGTACTTTCATGTGATGATAAGACCCTCTCACAGAAAATATCTCCGTTTCATGGTCAGCAAGGATACTTACCAGTTCAAGGCACTCCCCTTCGGCCTCTCCACTGCTCCAAGGGTGTTCACAAAGTGCCTTGCTCCCGTAGTCGCATTTCTTCGGCTGAAGGGCATCAACATATTCCCATATCTCGACGATTGGCTAATCGTCTCGCCTACAAGAAACAAGGCAGCGCAACAAGTTCAGTTTACAATGTGTTTTCTTACCTCTCTCGGACTAACCATAAACAAGCAGAAGTCCACCTTCCGACCCACACAGTCGGTCCAGAATCGGGGTGATTCTAGATGCCAGGAAGGGCATGGCCTTTCTTCCTCCAGACAGGATGCACAAAATCCACCGGGCCATACAAAAGTTCAAGCCACGCTGCCATGTCACCGCCCTTATGGCCCAACATCTACTAGGACTGATGTCGTCGACCACCTCTGTGCTGCCATATGCACGTCTCAAGCTCAGGCCTCTACAAGCATGGCTGTTATCCAGGTTCCACCCTCTCAGACACAGTCCCTCCAAAAGACTCAAAGTCACCCCCTCTCTGCACTTAGCCCTCCAGTGGTGGGCGACTCCATGGCATTTGCAAGTAGGTCGTCCATTCCAACAGAACTACCTGACCGTACAGATCACCACCGATGCCAGCACCACGGGTTGGGGAGCCCACTGTGGTCTGCTCCAGACTCATGGAACCTGGCTGGCTACCCTCAGGAGCCGTCACATCAACTAGCTAGAGCTAATGGCGATATTCAATGCGCTCAAGGCCTTTGCACCACTAGTCAAGGGCCAGTCAGTCCTG
Organism: Phrynocephalus versicolor; assembly: GCA_023846285.1. Lineage (NCBI taxonomy): Eukaryota > Metazoa > Chordata > Lepidosauria > Squamata > Agamidae > Phrynocephalus > Phrynocephalus versicolor. The sequence goes on along the minus strand of JAHTLZ010000274.1, from coordinate 16,351,692 downwards.
ATAGTCACAGACAACAGCACTGCACAGCATTACATAAACAAGCAAGGGGGCACGCGCTCGCGCACCCTATTAGACCTGACGATGGACATTTGGACATGGTGCTCTCACAGACAAACTATACTGACGGCTGTACACATCGCCTCGCACGACAATGCGATAGTGGACACCCTCAGCCGCCGACCCTACAATGACCACGAGTGGACCCTGTCTCAACCGATCTTCAACTGGCTCTGCTGTCGATGGGGACCGCCACAAATCGATCTTTTTGCATCCCCGACTAATGCCAAGTACGCGCTGTATTGTTCTAGAGCGGGTCGAGGAAGGGACTCCTTGGGAGACACCCTATCGATGACGTGGGAGGGGATGTCCGCTTATACCTTCCCCCCTCTTCCACTCCTCCACAGAACCGTGATCAGGCTTCAACAAGAGAGAACATGAACGATCCTCATAGCCCCTTGGTGGCCGAGGCAGCATTGGTATCTAACTCTAAAAGAGATGTCGCACCAATACGTCCACCTCCCGCACCACCCCAACCTCCTCTCTCAGGAGAATGATCGATTCCTCCATCCCAACCTGCAGTCTCTCCACCTCACAGCTTGGCTGGTCGGTCCATTCTCTATAACAGATGTCCTGTCCCACGCGAGGAAACCATCCACCGTAGCACTGTACAAGGGCAAGTGGAAATCTTTCTTGAACTTTACAAGGGAGCACCACCTGTACCCATGCCTGGCTGCCATCGACACTTTGATGGAGTTCCTCCTCCTACTTTTCAATAGAGGCCTGGCTCACTCCACTCTAGAGGTCTATCTTGCAGCAGTGATAGCCCACCAACCGATTGACTCACCCTCGGCCTCTTTGTTTAGACACCCCTTGGTGAAGAAATTCCTCAAAGGAACGGCGAACATTCGCCCTCACAGGTCCCCTGTCCCTTCTCAGTGGTCCCTGACCCTTGTCCTCAGGCAGCTCATGAAGCCCCTGTTTGAACCGCTAGCCACGGTCCCATCACACATTCTGTCCATGAAGGTGGCGTTCCTCCTGGCCATCACATCCGCTGGGAGAGCGTCTGAACTGGCAGCCTTAAGGGCAGATCCACCTTTCCTACAGTTCTTCCTCCCTAAAGTAGTCTCTCACTTCCACCTCAGCCAACCGCTTATGCTGCCGACCTTTTTCTCACCAGGGAATGACTTGGAGAGGGCGCTCCACACTTTAGATGTGCGCCGAGCTCTACTGTTCTATACCTCCAGGACTCAGTCCTTCCGGGCTTCCTCTCGTCTATTCCTCCACACCTCTGGGCAGTCTAAAGGCCTCCCGGTTACATCCCAAACTCTCTGCAGATGGCTCGTAGAGACTATCCATCCCGCCTATGATCTCTCCAATACTCCTCTACCAGTTACCCCAAGGGGTCATTCTGCGAGAGCAATCTCTGCATCTTCTGCATCCTCAAGAGAGTCCCCCTGCAAGACATATGCAGGGCAGTGACGTGGTCCAATCCTTCCACCTTTGCTCAGCATTACAAGCTGGATGTCCGAGCCAGGTCAGATGCAGCCTTTGGCAGAGCCGTCTTCTCCTACTCCTTGCCGTGACGGCCCACCACCAGTAAGTTAGCTTGTTAATCTCCCATCAGTGGGATTTCACAGAGGCTACAAAGGAGAAGAACAGGTTAGCTACTTGTAATGGTAGTTCTTCGAGTTATGCCTCTGTGAATTCCCACTCCCCGCCCATCCTCCCCTCTGTCCATCACATCTCTCTCTGCTTTCTCGTTGCAGCGACGGACATGTGAGGAACTGGAGGCTGCAGCGCGGGAGTTCCTGAGCATGCCCAGTGGGGGCAGGAGGAGGTCCCTAGGATCTGAGAGAAGACTCTAGAAGGTCCGGAAGCTGCGCAGGTGCGCAGGGAAAACCCATCAGTGGGAATTCACAGAGGCGTAACTCGAAGAACTACCATTACAGGTAGGTAACCCGTTCTTTCTCCAAGTCCCTGTCAGTAGTCTGGCTGCCTTGTTCTGGACAATTGGAAGGCTCCACATCAACCCCAAGGGCAGCCCCACATAGAGAGCATTGCAATAGTCTAGTCTAAAGCTGACAAATGCATGAACCAGTGTGATGAGGGCCCCGGTGTTGCTGGGTGATTATCTGCAGATGGGGGTGGAACGGACTACCAACACTACCTGGGACTCTATGGATAGTGTCAGGTCCACAGGAATGGCCAAGCTGCGAAGTTCATTCTTAGTAGGGAGAGTCACACCCCCAAGTGGGAACTTTCCTTTGAAGGGTGTATTACGGTGGACTGCAGTGATGCGCACACACTCCTGGTTGACATGGCATATCTGGAAGGGAAGTGACCTTCTATTTCCCCTTCTGGCAGGGCCAAAGGGCTAAAGGCCACCTGCTCCCTTTTTGTAAGCTCTCCAATCTCTTGCTTGTCAACATAGATAAGATGAATAAAACAAAGGAATGCCACATTTCCTTGTGTGTGCGTGCCTGTTCCCCTGGCTGAAAAGAGACCTTATATTTATTTTGGACTTGTGTGTGTGTGTGTGTGTGTGTGTGTGTGTGTGTGTTTTTTGTTTTGTTTTAAGTTCGGTAGCCAAGGTCAGCTTGGCTTCAAAACGTCTTCAGGAAATTTCCATACCTCCAGAAGAGAGGGACCCTCCCAACTAATAGACTGCAGGTCCCCATACACACAGGACTTCCATCTTGTCCAGGTTCAACTTTAGCCTATTCGTCCACATCCAGTCCATCATGGCATTCAGGTAGCCAGACATAGAAGTCATGGACTTCTCCCATCAATTTTAATTCATAAGGTTGGGTATACAATGTAGAAAATACATTTTTCTCTGTGTGTTCCTAATATTCTTAGAGGTTACAGTAAAGTATTTGTGTATATTAAACATGGGAGCAATACAGAGAAATAAAACATATAGAATTAGAGTAAGACTGCCTGGCTTACATAATCTTACCAAGAACTTTTACACCTAAGACTTATCTCCTGGCAAACCACATCTTTTGCTATGTTTGGACTTTTGGTATATGCTTTGATAAAGAAGGTACAGTGAACGCTCAAATAACAAATGGGTTGTATAACATAAAATCTGTACAACATAAAAAATCCCAGAGATAGGGGGAATTTGCTTAACAGAATTGCCTATGGGGAAAATCTGTACAACATAAAAATAGTCACGATTAGGGATTACTCTGTTTTCAATGCATTCCTATGGGAAATTTGTATAAAGGAAAATTTGCTTAACAGAATTTCATTTGGAACAAATTAATTCCTTTATACAAGGTACCACTGTATTGCCCTTGAAAGCCTGGAATGTTTTTTATTTGACAGTACTCCCCCGCCACATACAGTTCATTTACTGTGGTCCCAGTATATTGCACGACTGCAGTATATGAAGGCATGGGTGGGCAGTGCCTGACCTGAGGCAAGCTATGTGATCCTGTTTGGGGCCTTCTGTACTTAGCCCAGTCCCAGTGCTGCCCTAAATGGGCCTCTGATGGGCTTCCTGGACATGTTACAGTCCCCAGAAGTGACGTTCACTGGAAGCCACTTCTGGGAGTTTTCAGAAGTGACTTCCAGTTTGCCAGAAGCCATTCTGGGGCCTGCAACAGGCCTGGGAAGCCTCTTGGAGGCCCATTTGGGGCAGTGCCAGGCCAGGGGCAAGTGCAGGAGGCCCCAAACAGGCAGAGGCGTAGCTAGAGTTTGGAGCCCCTGGGGACAAAGTCAGATTTCCCCCCTCATGCCCCCCCAACTGCATCTCAGCCACCCAGCAAGATGGCCCCAATCCTGGGGGAACAGCGGGGGAGGGAGAGAAGGGTTACTGTTTTTCATGCCCTCTTTAGGGGTTTCCCTCCCAGACAAGGCTCTCCTGTGCAAATCGCACAGCGCAGGGACAGCGGGGATAAGGGAGAGTCCCACCTCAAGGGGGGAGGGAGTGGAGGAGCCTTCTGCAGCCTAGACAGTGGGGGTGGGGGTGCATTCTCATTCTGATAAGTGAGGCGAACCCTTTCAGCAGGGAGAGGCAAGTGTTGCACCCCTGGGCATCGGCCAGCTGACTCTCCCAGTGTGACAGACAGTGCTTCCGGAGCCCAAGGGACATGCTCACCCCACAACAACTGGCCTGTGCATGGCCAATCACCTGCCTGATGCCATGCCCTTGCTGGCACGGCTTCCCAGCAGCCCAGCCTAGCCTCACCTGTGCTCTGCCTCCCTCCTGCCGGCTCCACTATGGCTCAACCACTGTGCCTCCTGCAGGCTGCCTGGGCACTTCTCCACTGGGCACATGGCTTCCCTGGTGGTGAACATGCACAGCCCAGCCTCACGCACCACGACAATCAGTGGCAGCAGGAGGTGCAAGCTCCTCCAGTGCCCTCAGACTTCTGTGGCCCAGGAATTTTGCCCCCCTCTCCCCCCCAAGCTACGCTAGTGCAAACAGGCCGCCCAGTCCCAACCCGACCCAGAGATAAAGGCAACTTCATAACGCAGATTTTCCTTTATCGCAGGTCGGGTTGGAAACGTAACATGCAGAATAAGTGTGGTAGTACTGTACTAGTAGCCTATAAAGGTATCACCTAACCTGGTCTCGCTTTTATATAGAGTTAGACAGGCTGATGCTGCCTGGAATTTTATAGGACCCTTAAGATAGATTCTGGTATTAGCTGAGCTAATCTAACAATTTTAGGCCTCATAGAGGGCATTGCCCAAAGAACTGTGAATCCCAAGAAGCCAATCTCTAGAAAGCTGAAACAAACAATTGTGTTGATTTGGATCTGTAGGTGGCAATTCCTAGACTTCTTGAAGAATTTTAGGGATATCATTTCAAAAACATGAAACAGCACACTCACCATTCTGCCCCAAACAACACATGTGATGGATATAGTTTAACAGCAGCATGATTGATCTAATTATTCATGTTTGAATGCCCAAATGCATCATTGGAGTAACAAAAAGCACATGAAACCAGAACATTTAGTCTGGAACACATTGTGCATTTTTATAAAGGTTTTCCGTGGGGAAGGACTGAATTGTGACATAAATTATCAAAGTACTAAGTGATTTTTAAGTATCATTGGCAGCTGCTCAGCCCTAGCAATTCATCACACATAAAGAAATAGTAAGGTGTAGGGAGGAGAATTAAAAGACCTCAGACATGAACAATTGAACAATATGCTGCATCAGCTGGAAGAGAAAAAAGTGAACTTACACTGCAGGCAGCCTTACATTCACAGATGGAGTGGAACATAAGTAGAATATTGATTTCCTCCACTGAAACAAAGACTATGGGAGATGAGAATCACCATAGTTTGCTATTTCTTTCTGTCCTTTTTATTGAACTTGGTTTTAATGAGAAGGTATTGATAAAAGTCTGATACAAAAGTGGTGTATATTAATAGTTCTTTTGAACAAATTTAACCATGGTTTCAAAGGCTTGGCACAAAGAACAAAAATCTTCTTCACAATTTTCCCGTTTTTTCCAAAACTCTTCTATGGCTTTTCACAAATGTTGACATAACACAGTGTTAGAGTGGTAAATTTTGAAGTACAGGTGATTATCCTGACAATCCCTCAGCCATATTCTCCTGGGGTATCCTAACAGGCAGGCAGCTGCCCCACCCCACACCAATGAACCAAAACATGTTCCCCAAAGTAAAGCAATTTGTGTACTTTATGGTTTTCATTGCCTCCCAATTATATTTTGCTTAATTACAGGGACAAGTCACAATAATTTGTGGTTGCTTTGCAATATCATTTCCCACTCAACTAATTTAAGGCTTCCTCCTAAATTTAATGGACCAAGGAAAACTTGAAAATGTGATAAATGATATTATTATCCCTGGTGCACACACCCTAACCCTAACCCTAACTCTTGGCTCTACCAGTTAAAATAAAAATAATCTTAGTATAGGCTACATGATGGTTCCTTTGTTGTTGTTATGTGCTCTTAAGTTACTCATAACTAACAGCCACCCTATGCATGAATGATCTCCGAAAGGTTCCTATGCTACTCTTGCAAATTCAAGGTCAAATATTTATTTATGGAGTCAATCCATCTCATGTTTAATATTCATCTTTTCCTGTTGCCTCAACTTTCCCCAGTGTTATTGTATTTTCTAGTGGTTCATGTCTTTTCAAGTCACATCCAAAGTGCAATTGTCTTAGCTTAGTCCTTTTTGTTTCTAGAGAGTTCAAGCTTGATTAATTCCAGCACCTATTTATCTGGTTTTGGATGGTCTAGTACAGTAGTGGTGAACCTTCATAACTCCAGATGTTTTGGAACACAACTCCCACAGTCCTTTGTCATTGGTAGTACAGTCTTGGAATTCTGGGAGTTGTGGTCCAAAACATCAGGAGTGCCGAAGGTTTATCACCACTGGTCTAGCATATCTGCAAACCTTTCCTCCATTGCCACATTTCAATCAATCAATTTTATTTTACAGCCAAAAGCCTGGTGGAATATATTATACATTCGTACAAATAATTAAAGGAAGCTTAAAATTAGTTAAGCACAAGAATTCTCTTTCATGTTTTCTGGGCAGAGAAAGGGAATTTGGCCACAAGTTCTGTAATGGAGTTATTTGTGTCTTCTAGAAGATATCTTGTATACCAGTTGAAGGATCTGCCTGGGAAACCTTTCATTTTAAGGTAAAGAAGCCTGGTGTGATCATCCCTGTAATAACTACGTATAAAAAGAACATGTTGCAATGTATCATTTTCTTTATCATTGCAGGAGCATAATTGATTTTCATATGGTATGCCATAACAGCGACCCTCCAAAACTGCAGATGGATGACAGTTAAATTTGGCTCTTGAAAATATCTGTCAGTATTTTGAGATTGTCAAGTGTTTCAAATACTTAGCCCTTTGGTGAAATTCAAAATTTAAACCAAAATGCATTGCTGAGCAGATTTTCTGAGCATTCTCTGTAGAAGACTGGAGATCAATATCTTTAATTCACTTTTCAATGATAGACCTAACTGTCTTCAGTTCATAAGTGTGAAAGAAATCCATGGATGGCCTAAGAAATGCAATTTGGTTGGAAAGATTTTTTTAACCAGGAGCAAGTGTAAGCATATTCGTGCAGAAGATGTAGATATCCTGAAGAAGTGTCAGTATCTGAAGGCATGTAACCAGGCAGTACATTCCATTGAGGCTTTACCTATTTTATTTATTTATTTATTTTTATTTATTATTATATTTATATCCCGCTTATCTCCAACATAGGACTCTAAGCGGCTGACAACAAATATCACGGTACAACAAAACACAAATCACAAATATAACAGGTTAAAACAAAACGAAATATAATATCCTAAGATCCTAGGATCCTAAAATCCTAAAATCCTAAGGCCTCCAAGTGCATCCCAGCACGTCAAGGACGTAAATCCTAACAGATAAAATTGGAGACACCAATAGTCATAATAATAATAATAGCGATGGCGGGAAAAAAAATTAAAATTCGCCAAAGGCCTCTCAAAATAAAAAGGTCTTTAAAGATTTTCAAAAGGCCTGCAGGGACTCTGCAGAGCGCACTTTGCTAGGGATGGCGTTCCATATAGATGGGGCTGCCACAGAGAAGGCCCGGTTCCGGGTAACCGTCTTCCAGGCCTCTCGGGGGGTGGCAACCTGAAGCGAGTGCGCTCGCACCTGCCGAACTGGACGGACTGAGGTGGATCGCTGGACGATACGCTCTGACAGGTAGTCCGTTCCCAAGCCATGGAGGATTTTATAAACTAAAACCAAGACCTTGAATCTAATCCGGGCTGCAACGGGCAACCAATGCAGGCGAGCCAGGACTGGGGTGATATGGTCATAACGACTCACACCAGCCACCAGCCTGGCTGCCGCATTCTGTACCCGCTGCAGACGCCAGAGAAGAGTCAAGGGCAACCCCATGTAGAGCGCGTTACAGTAGTCCAGCCTTGAGATCACCAGTGCTTGGACCACTGTTCTCAGAGAGTCAACATCCAGGTACGGGCAGATCTGGGTGATCTGGCGAAGATGGAAATAAGCGGCCCTGGTCACCGACGCCACCTGAGCCTCCATGGTCAGCGCCGGGTCCAGGACCATGCCCAGATTCCGCACTCTCTCCACAGGCTGGAGGGAGACCCCCCCAGCTGCGGAAGAGGGCCACCGTACCCAGATGGTGAGCTCCCAAAGAACATAACCTCCGTCTTCTCGGGGTTGAGCTTAAGCCTGTTCGCCCCGGTCCAGGTCAGGACGGCGTCCAGGCACTCATCAAGGATCCTCACAGCTTCCACTGCAGAGGTGGAAAAGGAGAGATAGAGCTGCGTGTCATCAGCGTACTGATGACAGCAGACTCCAAATCTCCTAATGACCCCAGCCAGCGGCCTTACGTAGATGTTGAACAGCATAGGGGACAGCGCCGACCCCTGTGGAACCCCACAAGGGAGTATCCAAGGAGCCGACAACTCCCTCCCATGCAGAACGTACTGTGGACGGTCCTCCAGGAAGGATCGGAGCCAACTGCGAGCAGTGCCTCCGATACTAACCTCGGAGAGCCGATCCAACAGGATACCGTGGTCGATGGTATCAAAGGCCGCTGACAAATCCAGGAGAACCAACAGGGTAGAGCAACCCCTGTCGGCCGCCCGGATTAGGTCATCTTGCAGCGCGACCAAAGCTGTTTCGGTCCCCCGACGAGGCCTGAACCCGGACTGGCAAGGATCGAGGCACTGCCAATCCTCCAGGTATGACTGCAACCGAACCGCCGCCACCCTCTCGATCACCTTGCCCATAAATGGGACGTTGGCAATTGGACGATAGTTGGTTAGATCGTCCGAGGGGAGGCCAGGTTTTTTGAGAATGGGCTTTACCACCGTCTCCTTCAGACGGGAGGGAAAAAACCCCTCGCTGAAGGAGGCGGTAGCGATGGCCGAAGCCCATTCGGCCATAGTCCCGCTGGCAGATTTAATAAGCCAGGCTGGGCAGGGATCGAAAGGAGTGGATGCCGGTTGACAGTGTACACCATGTTCATGAATGAAGCAATATCATCCATGCTGCCCATCGTTCACTTTCAGTACTCTTCTCTTTCTGGCTGGGACATGGCCTTCAACAGGAAAAAGAAAACGACATATGATGAAATACATGCCCTCATTCCACGGAGGAAGCTTAAAGGCATGTTGCACATCTTGTGTGCCATTGCAGTGACCTCATGTGTCTGGATTTAAGAATGTCCTAGCGAAAAAATTTGCAGAGCATTTAGGGGCATATATTAGGAGGTAAAAAGTTCATAGACAGCTGTAGCTAGAATTATTTGACCTCCCTGCCTGGTATTCTCTGCAACAATACGTGGTCTCTATACTTTGCCAAAACCATGGCAGTGTAAGAGCCATGTGGTGTAAGCAAGGAAGATTGGTGGCAAAGGGCAGGTGATTTTCAAGAATGGTTTCCACAATTACTGATGTTTTCATTAATGAACCCCTTACAAGCTTCTGAAAAATAACAGGTTCTTCTTCAGTGCATCTGTGAATGCACACATAGGGTTAACAGAGCCTCAGTGATGGTCACCGGCAGTTACAAGCTTAATTAGGCTAGGACCCCCCCCCTTGCAGTGCGCATGCTCCTCTCTTCGCGCCTTCTCTCTCAGTTCCTTTTTACTACCACTGCGAACGGTCACCTCCTTCTCAAGCTCCTGCAGATAAAAAGGAAAGTGGACTCTTTATTATTTTTTCTTTTCATCCTCTCCTCTGACCTCCTCCTATCAGTATTTTTGCATGTTTATGGCATCCGGAGCGTTGTTTAAACGATGCTCCGCTTGCCCAAATAAACTCCGTTTCCAACGGCCACGACCGTTGCTTATTTTGTCTAGGAGAACAACACCAACCCGCCTCTTGTGCAGCGTGTAAAAAACTGACCAAGCCTGCACTTAAAAATTGTTTAGATCGTCTAACAGCCTATCTTTGGAAAAAAATCTCTTTTACATATGGAACCCCAGGCTCATTCCTCTGGCCATGCCACTGCCCCGAAGCCTCCAAAAACCAAGCCTTCCCAAAAGGCAAAGCCTGTGGACAAAACCAAGTCTAAGTCGGGATCTATCCCCAGCACGGGCTCCAGGTCCCTCTCTGCCTCCAGCCTCTCAGCTACCACTACAGGACTGTCTCAACAGATTCCGGCCACGCCTCACGACCCCCAGCTTTATGCTCTCGAGGTTCAACATCTCCACTCCTCCAGAGAGCTCAGTCATTCCCCGAGCTGGGGAATGGATTCCTCCGAGAGAGCCCGCACTATGCAGACAGCTAGGAGCCTTCCTGCCTCCCCGCTCCTAACCGTGTTAGCGACTCAGCAACCCACCACCGAATCCCGAGCCATTCGATCACACTCTCCGCCACCGAAGCGCGTCCGGTTTCAGGGAGGCGCCAGCCACAGAGAACGGGATGCTTCTAAGTCTCCCTCTCTCACCCACCGATCTCGCCATGCTGACGAGCCCTGTGATCGTTTCCCCCAACATCGGGAACGACAACGTCCACTCACAGAGGCAGAAGATTCACCATCCCGTACTCCTCGCCTCCGTGAATGTCCGAGGGCGCTCACCGATCTTGACTCCTCGCCCTCCCCTCCCCGCCATCGCCGACATGATCACAGAGGCGTGCACACGGATGTTGAACTTTCCCCGCACCACCATCAGCGCGAACGCAGAGCGGTGCGCACTGATGTGGAAACCACCCCACCGACCCAACGCCATCATGCTGGTCGAAGGGTGCGCATGGACACTGAGCCCTCCCCACCAACCCGACACCAACGCAATCAAGAGGAGAAGCGCGCCACATTCGCAACCTCGCCACCACCTCCTTGCCGCCAACGCGATCGGGAGGAGAAGCGTTCCACTTTGGAACCCTCGCCACCACCACCTCGCCGCCGAACTGACACTCACGGTCGATCTTGCTCTCCTGCCCGCTCTCTCTCACCACGCGGTCGAGAGCGCTGTACTTCTACAGGCTCTCAACATGATGGGCGCTCCAGGTGTAGCTGTGACATGCGGGATCACCGCCAGGAATCCTCTGAATGCAGCGCATCAGCGCCGCGCCACACAACTGGCTCTCATGATTGACTGCTTGGCTCCCCACCATGTAAACACACCAAGGTTTCCCGCCGCCACTGGACTCCATCCTCCGACTCGTCCAGGTCTCGTTCCTCTCCGGCACATCGGGACAGAAGGCTTAAGCGCCACTCTCTTGCCACCCGCCCGTCTCGCAAAGAATCCTCCGGCTCCTCGACACCACCACCCGGACGACGACGACACCGACACATCTCGGCCAGCACTACTTCTACCTTGCTCTCGCCTCGGCCGCGCCGCGCCCATGCTGGAGATCGAACCTCCCGCCACCATAGGTTCCTCCAGCTGGTCTCTTGTTCATCTCAATCTGGCTCTCCTGGTCCTGCTTCCAAACGCCATAAACGAAGACAGGGATCACCTGCTATGCCTACTAAGCGGCCCAGGCGTTCATCTGACGCCTTGCCTACCCTGTTTCCGGCGCCACACAAAGCCTCCCGCCGCCATGGAGACTGGGAATCTCATTGCGAGGCATATTATGATTCTCCAGCTTCGATGGACCGACCCATCGACTCCAACCAATCCGACTCTGACATGGACTATAAGTCTGACACTACGCCCACTAGGGACCGCCTTTATTCTGAGGACTCTGATGCTTCTCATGAACACTCTCCCGCCCCTCATCAGAACTTTAAACAATACTTTCAACTGATCCAACGCATCGCAAAGAGTATGGACCTCCAGGTCGCTCTTTCAGATGCAGACGGCTCCTGCAAATACTTTGCCCACCCTGACAAGGGCCGCTCTCCCCCCGTGTGCCTGGGATTCATCCCCTCACTTCTGAAACGATCTAAGGCATCTTGGACCAAGCCCTCCTCCATTCCCCTCATGCCTCGCAGGGTGGATAATCTGTATAGGGCGTATGGTGGGGACACTACCTTTCTGTCCAAACACCCCCTGCCGAACTCTGTCATAGTGAACGCATCCCAGAACAGATCCAAATCTACCTCCATGTCCGTACCTAGCAACAGAGAGAGTAATAAAACTGGACATGATCGGCAGGCGCCATTACTCTCTGGCATCTTTTCCTCTACATAACTCTGTTATATGTGTGCCATGCAAATTTATTCTCGCAAGGTTCTCCTGAAACTATTGCCATTCTTGGACTCCTTACCAGACAACCTTAGGGATAAGGCCTTGTCCTACCACACCAAAGTTCTTTCATTGGTCGACTATCAAACCGAAGCCACCCGTCATGCTGTAGACGCTGCTTCCAAACAGCTTGCCACAGCGGTTTTCCTTCGCAGATACGCATGGTTGCGCACAGCCACCATTACGGACAACGCCCACAACCGTATAGCGGACTCGCCCTTTGACGGAGAATGACTTTTTGCTTCATCCACCGACGAGTCCCTGGACAATATACTCAAAATGAGGAAAACGGCCAAACGTATCACGGAGCATCCTCGCATCGCTCCTTTCGGACCCAACAACAGTCCTGGCGTCACCCAACCCAATCCTACCAGGAGAGATCAACCACCTCTCGCTACTTTCAATCCATGCCGTCTTCTTCCTACCAGCGACAGCCCAACCAGTCCCGTCAGTGACAGTGACAGCCAGCTAAGCGCTTCAATTGCAAGCAGAAGGCTTGACTACCACTCTCTGCCTCTGCCTCTTACGGACATTCGGCTTCGCCCCTTTCTTCGACTTTGGCAGAATATCACATCAGACGCCTGGCTGCTTACAATCATCAAACAAGGATACGCCATCAAATTTCACACGTTACCACCACTGGGCCACACCTGTGCCACCTCACCATCACCTCCTCTTCTCGAGGAGATTCAACAGCTACTTCTCAAGGACGCCATCAAGTTTGTTCCTCCTGGCGACACTGTCAGTTTTTATTCTCGATATTTCACAGTCCCGAAAAAGGACGGTGGTCTCCGCCCTATACTCAACCTTCGGGATCTCAATTCGTTTATCCTGACACACCGTTTCAGGATGACCACACTCGAAGCTATCCTTCCTCTACTAAACAAACAGGACTGGTTCACGGTTATCGACTTGCAGGATGCATATTTTCATATATATATATCGCCCCAAGTCATCGCAAGTACCTACGTTTCATGGTTGGAAGCACCACTTACCAATTCAAGGCTCTCCCTTTCGGCCTGTCCACTGTGCCGCGTGTTTTCACAAAATGCCTTGCCCCCGTGGCTGCTCATCTTCATCTGCGTGGGATAAATATATTTCCGTACCTCGACGACTGGTTGCTGGTGGCACCTACAAAACAAAAAGCAATCAGAGACTTGATTTATACTCTCGATCTACTTACCTCCCTAGGCCTCCAGATCAACCACGCCAAGTCAGTCCTGGTTCTGTGCCAGGTCATACAGTACATCGGAGTCACCATAGACTCCACCCGAGCTCAAGCCTTTCTCTCTCCAGAGAGGCAGTACAAGATTCTCCGTACCATCCGAGCGTTCAACGACATGCACGTCACGGCTCACCTGGTCCAACACCTTCTAGGCCTCATGGCGTCAACCACAGCCATCCTACCCCATGCACGCCTGAAGATGCACCCCCTACAAGCGTGGTTTCTGTCCCGATTCAACCCCCAGGTACATCCCCAATCCACGCGCCTACGACTTACTGTGGAGGTTCAACTAAGCCTGCGTTGGTGGACAGATCTTCGCAACCTTCAAGAGGGGCGCCCCTTCCATCTGGTGCCTCCTTCCATCCAACTCACCACGGATGCCAGTGACACCGGGTGGGGTGCACACTGTGAGAACCTGACAACCCACGGTCTGTGGACACAGGAACAGAGCCTTCATCACATCAACTACCTAGAACTCTTGGCGATATTCAAGGCTCTCCGAGCGTTCGAGCCTGCTCTGATTTCCAAAAAGGTGCAAGTCGTCACAGACAACACCACCGCTCTCTATTATCTCAACAAGCAGGGCGGCACTCACTCTCGCTCACTTCTCACCATCACCCTAGAACTCTGGAAATGGTGTTACCAGCGGAACATCTTTCTGGTTGCCGTGTACATAGCAACCAAAGACAACATTCTGGCCGACCAACTCAGTCGCCTCCTCCATAATTCTCACGAGTGGTCTCTTCACCGCCCAACGTTTCTCTGCCTTTGCAGCCTTTGGGGACGCCCGCAGGTGGACCTATTCGCCATGGAAACCAACACCAAATGTCAACGCTTTTGTTCCTGGGCGGGTCTGAGCCGCAACTCCATGGGAGACGCCCTCTCCATCCCATGGCCCAACACTCTTCTTTATGCTTTCCCCCCAGTACCGCTGCTCCTCAGGACTTTGGCCAAAATTCGCTGCCTGTCTCTGCAGATCATCCTCATAGCTCCATACTGCCCCAGACAACCATGGTTCCCAACCTTGGTTTCTCTGGCAATGGACTTCAAACGCCTGCCTATCCATCCCAACATTATCTCTCAACACAACGACGCCATCCTTCACCCGGACGTTCAGTCTCTCCACCTCACAGCATGGTTGATCACCTCTCAGTACAGCGCGCGTAAAGGCTTGACCATCAAGCTCTACCATCACAAATGGACTGTCTTTACCTCCTTCACTAACCACTCCGGCTTCCCAGCCCAACCTACCACTTTGGAGGCTTTATTAGAGTTTTTGCTGTCCCTCTTCCGCAAGGGCCTCTCCATCACCACCCTTCGAGTCTATGTGGCTGCGGTCGTTTACCACCAACCGCCAGATTCCGAAGCCTCAGCTCTTTTCCAGCACCCGACCCTCAAGCGATTCTTCAAAGGACTTCAGAATACTCGACCACCCACTGCGCTTCCTACGTCCCAATGGTCGCTCACTCTTGTCCTCAACGCCCTAACTAAAAACCCATTTGAACCTCTGGCTTCCGTACCTCTATATATGGCATCACTCAAGACATCCTTTCTGGTTGCCATCACCTCAGCCCGGCGAGCCTCAGAATTGACAGCTCTCCGAATTGATCCCCCCTTTCTTCAATTCCATCCAAACAAAGTGACTCTGTTCCCTGATATATCTTTCTTACCAAAGGTGGTATCGGACTTCTATCTAAAACAGCCCATCATATTGCCTACCTTTTTCCAATCACCTTCCTCAGACCTGGAATGCACTCTCCACACTTTGGATGTCCGCCGTGCCCTGCTCTTTTATTTGTCCCACACTGCTCCACTATGCCATACCAAGCAACTCTTTGTGAGAACCACTGACCCTCATAAGGGCCAACCAGTCTCCTCCCAGACCATTTCTCACTGGATCCGCTCGATGATTACACTGGCGTACGCCGCCAAAAGGCACTCTCTCCCATCTACCCTGAGAGCCCATTCCACCAGAGCTGTAGCCTCATCCATGGCTTTTCTCCATGGCGTCACTATTCCAGACATTTGTAGAGCAGCAACATGGTCTACTCCAACGACCTTTGCGGTGCATTATAGACTTGATGTCAGGGCACGATCCGATGCTACCTTTGGGCACGCTATCCTCTCTTCAACCCTTCCGTGACTACCTACCGCCGGTAAGTTAGCTTGGTAAGCACCCTATGTGTGCATTCACAGATGCACTGAAGAAGAAATATTGGTTACCTACCTGTAACTTTAGTTCTTCGAATGTGCATCTGTGAATTCACACTTCCCACCCAACCTTCCCCTCTATCCGTCACGTCTTTCTGTTTTTCTCATTACAGTGGCGGATCTTGGGGAACTGAGAGAGACGGCACGAAGAGAGGAGCATGCACACTACAAGGGGGAGGTCCTAGCCTGATTAAGATTGTAACTGCCGGTGACCATCGCTGAGGCTCTGTTAACCCTATGTGTGAATTCATAGATGCACGTTCGGAGAACTAAAGTTACAGGTAGGTAACCAATATTTTACCTCAGAAAAAGGAAAAAGGAGCCCCAAATAACTCCCAGAATTGGTCTTGGCAAGGGGACTTCTTGGAAAGTTTTTTGTATTCTGCTGAATGACACTCTAAAGACAAACTTAATTATTATCCAAAAGAATCCTTTTTTAAAAAATATACAAAGACATATTAGCAGTGATAATATGGCATCCCCTGTAATATGCTGTCATCGATCCTCGAACTGCAGTGACCAATCTCTGGAAACTCCTCTGCAATCGGAACACTACAGGCGAAATGAGAGGCCGCAGGGAAAACAAATGAACAAGCAGCAGTGTTGCTCTTTTTCTCTTCATGAAAAGCCCAAAATTGCTTTGTGAAAATGTGTGGAAAATGCTGATATTTTGTTTCTATAAATATCTTGCTTCCTGCACGCCATATTTCATTTGTGCAGCTTCCTGGGAGTATTTGGCTTCTTATCGTCAGAACTCAGGGTGTGGAATACAAATGAGCTTCCCCCTGTTAAGAGTTTACCCAGCAGCCAGTCCTTGGAACATTGAGGGAGGCTGTGTGTTCGCCTGAGCAAAATGGACTATTGACTGAATCAAATTTCACTGAAACACCTGAGATTAGAAAACATCCAGTTCTCTTATGAACAGCCAAGATTATACCCAGGCCCTCTTTTCTCCATCCACTGAAAGACACATGGACAGACTCTGCCCTGTCTTGTGACATTGTCTTTGCTTTTATCTGTACTGCTGTCACAAACAGTAGCTAGGACAAATAACCATTGATAGATAGACTTACCCAATACATTTTGGTTTTATTTAGTAGGTTTCAAATTCTCTCCCTGTACCTCAGAAGCTCATCAGAGTTTGTTTTGATGAGGAGGACACTAATGACAGGGGAACTTTCTTAAAAGACAGCTTAACTTGCTTTATCAGCTTCCCTTCCAGAAACAGCTCAGGACAGTTCATAGCCTGAGGAAAAGGACAAGATGACACCTTCCCTCATCCATGTTCAGAAATAAGTTGAACAGAGAGTTTAATATTATTTTAACAATAGTAGCAGGGTACTGTCCTTTGGTGAGCCCAGGTCCAGCCCTACTTGTTAGACAGAAAAATGTAACTGGTTGGGCTGGCAAATATCTGGAGGAAAGAAACAGTAGTCTTTCATCTGTTCCTCCTCAGCTGTTACCCTCTGATGTGGGATAGAGCTGCTATCCATACATTGTCACCTGCCATCAGCAACTCTCCACAGCACTGACCCTGTATGAAAATTCTGAGAGAAATGGTCAAGAGTTTGGGGAGGTGGGGGTGGTGGCATCCATACGCTGATGGCACCCAGTTCTACCTCTCTTTTCCATCTAACTCCAGGAAAGCTGGAGATAGATGGAGAAGAACCATCTCTTTTTCCCACACATATGTGGGAGCCACCCACAAATAAAATAAGAAAACTATCTAGTCTCTTCAGGCATGCTCTGTGAATTTAAGATGGCTCTTGACCAGACCTTTAAGAGAAAAACAAACAAAAGCTTATCTGAGGAAGCTTTTAATTTGTGTTTTTAAGTGATGCAGCGCATATAGATAGCCCTAAGACACACTTAACAATTTTTTCCACCTCTTCAGCCCCTCCACAACCCTAGAAAATGTATAATTTGCCAATACTGTATTTTAAAGTGGCTCTCTACTTAAGTCAGTTCACAATATTGGAAATTAAGAAGAAGGCTTCCTTTTGGTTCATTTCCAGCCATCACACACACTGGAAACATACCAAGCCAGAGTGATCTGACTTACAAAAAAGTAGAAACCTCTGACAGGGGCCAGAAAGATGTGGATAGGAATGATCTGGGGATGGTTTGGTTGGTTCCAGTGATTATTACATTATGTGATCACTCGCACAAGGAGCTAGGCATCCTGTCCCTACAGTAGTCCAAAGAGCAGACTAAAAGCCTGTCTGATTGAACCCATAGTCAGATCTTGGAGCTCTCATGGACAACAATTCTCACTGGCATAACAAAGTGCTGAAATGTCAAGGAAAATGTTTCCCCTTTGCTCTGGGTTTGACACACTCTTATATATTTCTATCCTTTATTTAACTGACACCCCTCAGTCTATCCATGGGTCCCTCCACCTTCTCAGAAGAGAAACTGTTCTCTATGTAGCCATTTTTATTTC
Organism: Phrynocephalus versicolor; assembly: GCA_023846285.1. NCBI lineage: Eukaryota > Metazoa > Chordata > Lepidosauria > Squamata > Agamidae > Phrynocephalus > Phrynocephalus versicolor. The sequence continues at coordinate 16,333,647 of JAHTLZ010000274.1, read as the reverse complement.
TGACCTGAATGCAGATGTGAAGTACACCCAACAGATCAACAGCAATGGTGGTCAATAGCCAGGGAAAGCCATTTTGAAAGGCCAGGTCTTCAAGAGTTTTTTCAAGACCTGCAGCGTGGGAGCCAGGCAGATCTCTGGAGGAAGTTAATTCCAGAGAAAGAGAGCTGCCACCAAGAAAGCCCAATCCTTGGTAGTTGATTTACGGGATTCCCTCAGTGTTGGCATCCTAGGGCGCAAAAAACCCTAGTGCAGGCCCTGCCATCCAGATATGGACGAATCTGGGCGATTCATCCATATCTGGCAGATGAGCTTCCTTAAGCTCTTCCCTGTAAGCCCACCAAATTTGGAGAGGTTTGGTGTTCAGGGGGTTGAGTTATTAAGCTCCAAAGGAGCTGCCCTAGGAAAAACAATCTTTCTAATTGAATCAGGATTTGGAAGTGAAGCCGCTAATCACTCACCCGTGGGGGGGGGGGGGCTTTTGCAGTTTTCCGATTAAATTAATAAAATTCCCCCCCCCCCCCCCAGGGGCACCTCTGTGGGTGCTTAATAACTCAGCCTCCTGAGCCCCGAAGCTCTCCCAATTTCATGGCCTCACAGGGAATATCTTCAGGAAGCTCCCCTGTCATTTCCTCTAGGACAAATAGTTTCATTCCTAGAGGAAAAATTCATGAAATTTAATTTCATGTCAAAACACATCCTACTGTTTTGTTATGCAATAAAGTAATTTGTTACCTAATGAAACAACAAAACAGTATTTCATTTTTCATTTTGTGCCCATCTCTATTAATAAAGGTCTAAAAGCAGGGTTAGCTATCTCTGTCTCTGTCTTGATAACCAAATGATTCTCAGCAATTGCTTACACTTAGCGATGATGAGGGATTATTGAACTTCTTCATAGCAAGAGGTTCAAGGAATGTTTTACTACTTCCACCTCCAGTAAGCTTCCATGACCCAATGGAGATTTGAACCCAGATCTCTGGAGATCCAATCTCACCCTTCAGTCCTTATAGCATACTGGTTCTCCTTTGTTATTTATCACCCCCCAAATTTGTCAAATGTATTTATACAGTAATTGACTCAGCCAGCGCTTGCTTGCTTGACTTTTTGAAAAACTAACAAACTTGCTGACAGATTCAATGCAAAAGTTTTATACTCTCATGTACCTATTTATGACATCCTAATAACTTGAATAAGAATTGCCTGTACTTTACAAAAAAAACTCTCACAAATTATTTGTATTGTTATATCTAGAATATTTCTTGCCACTGCCTAGTGTTGCATCATGGGGATTAAATTTATCCTCCTCCTAAGCCACTTGATGTAAGCAAGCATTAAAGTTTAAATAATTAGAAAATACATCCTTTAAATCAAGCACTCTGTGTCAAATGGAGGCCACAATCTATCCTTGTCAGATTAGGTAATAATTATTTTCACAAACTCCATTGTTTGTGTTGCTTTATAGCTGGAACTGTGTGTTCCAACACTGTTTTTTTTTAGAAGAAGTTAAGTGTGATCAGTGACTTTTAAATGTACCATATTTTTGAGATACTTGTTCAATTATTTTGGACTTCTGGAGTTGCCTTACTCCTACAGTTATGTGCCTGTCCATCTCTATCTATCTATCTATCTATCTATCTATCTATCTATCTATCTATCT
>JAHTLZ010000274.1:16311117-16331980 GCA_023846285.1 Phrynocephalus versicolor | reverse complement strand
CTATCTATCTATCTATCTATCTATCTATCTATCTATCTATCTATCTAAGCAGTGTACAGTAGACCAAAAGAGCAAAGTGCAGAGAAGGGAGATTTAAATATATATATTAATAAAACTAACTGGGATTGAACAGAAGGGAGTTGCTTATCTAAAAGGAAAGGATGTGTCTTTTGAAAGACTGGCAAGTCACGGTTATAGGGTTGGGGGTGGGGGAGAAACACAGGGTAGTACTAGACTTGAAAAAGAAACAGGTGAGAGAAGGTACACAGGGATTCTGGGCACCCATTCACAAGAATTACCAGTAAACAACAATCAAGGGTTCCTAACACACTACCTTCGTTGGTTTGCACAGGTTGCCATTGCCAATTGTGTCAACAATGCTATTGCGCTTGTAGACTCAGAGACTGATAGCTGATTTTTTTTCCACAGCATAAGAAGCTTTTGCTAACAGACCATTGTCATTTTGGCCATTATCTTATCCTCACCTGGCAAGGAGGCCATGTAGATCTGACCCACAAACACTCATATACTAGCCCTTATGTACCACAGTGCTTCTCTCTCTCACCCTGATATGAAGGGGAAAGTGTTAAGCAAAGGCCAAAAACAGAGAGAAGTATAGCTGCATATCTATCTCCAGTTGGAAGGAAACAAGAGGGAAGCTAGTTACCTCACCACTCTCAGCCTACCTTACTATAAGCTGCCTTGGGTCCTTTTCCAAGGAAAAAGGCGGTGTAAAAATATTCAAAAATGAATTGAATGAATGAATGAATGAATGAATGAATAGGTTGCCACCCAACATTAATACAAAGGAGAGCCTGGTCCACGGGTCTGTCTCAGTTACTACCCAGACACTTGGTGTACTTCTTCACACAGCTGTCTACATACATGAGACCTCTGGACCCCTTCTTAACCCAGTGGGAAGATTTTGCCTTAGCCTTTTGTTAGGATTCTAACACATCAATTCCCAAACCAAAAGTTACCTTTTTAGAATTTCCTTTTAATTACTTCTTGCTAAGCTATGGCTAGGCAGCGACGATCTAATAAGTGCTACTAGGAAATAAATACAGGTTTATTGTACAAAACAAAACATATTTTTATTTTTAGAATAAATTTAATAATGACAGCAATAACAACAATAAAGCAGGCTATAGACCAATCATATATTCTTCTTATCTATCAGATAAAATTCCCATTCTCTTTCTTTACTCATCTCACTCAGTCACACTTTTTTTCATTATAGTTCTCATGTATCACAGCTCATATTTATCTTCTTTATATCTAGTCCTAGTCTAAACATCTCTCCATTCAAGATTTCTATTCCTATCTGACATCCTAAACATAATGTCTTTTATATACTTTATCTCCACTTTCCATTTGAATGAGGAAAAGCTGAAAATCACAACAAAGTTGTATAAAGGCAAGTTCTTTCCCCCTCCCAATTGTCTTAAATGTCTTGCTTGGCCCTCAACCCATTATTCTGTCATGCAACCAGGTAATCTGCCTATATATCTGCAAACTAGTTGGTTGCATCAATTGATGCTAACCAGAGGATCACAATGATACCATTGGGCATGTGCAAAAATTATGGAAGATTGCGGCACTGCATACAATAATGTTGATGATGCTTGCATTCACAGTTATTGCAATATCTTTTTGCAGTATAACCCTAGTACTGACAAATCCACACTTTTGAATCAGAATGTTTAATGCTTACTATATTTTCTGCTCATAGCATGAAGATGTGCACATCAGTACTTTTTAATAGTTGTGTAGTACAATGATCCTCAGAGTTTGGCACCCTAGTTGTTTTGGATTTCATTTCTCAGATGCTCCACTAGTCAATATCAGGGATCTCAGAAACTGAACTCTAAAGCATCTGGAAAGCCAAAGTCTGATATCTATTAATAGAGGAAAGATGCATTATTCAAGATGGAGACTTGCCCCTCCATGTGACCAAGTGTTCATCAGGATCATTTATATTTCTGGCCAAAACACATCTGCATAGTGACCAGCAATTGCTGTAGTTGATGAAATAAAGTACATGTGCTAAAAATGCATCAAAATGTCCAAGATTTCTGTGCTTAAAACATGGAAAAGACCTCCACTATTACAAGTGGTTTTCTTTGACCAGAATTGAGCCATTCCACTTTAAGATCATTTGCAATGGGTAATTTGCTGCACCTTGATAGGAAATAAGATGCAATATGGAGTTCAACAAAATTCAGTGGGAGAGATGAGATGTTTATATCTGTCCTGTGAAAATGCATCCTTTCCATAGGAACATTACCATACCTGTAAATCACAACTTTGAGACCTGGGGCAATCATCAGTGTCTCCTACTGACTCTGCCATGATGAACAGGGCTTCCCACAAGAAGAAGAAGGGTGGGGGCTCTGAAAAGTTTCATGCTCTCAAATAAAGTGAGAAGGGGAAGGGAGTAAGGATAAAAAATGTTTCCATTTGTTTTCCAAACATTCATTAGCCAATTCATCTCCAATTTTTGATTCCTATAACACCATGTCTGTGGAGATTCTCAGCCATCCAGGTGAAGTTATCCAGAAGTCATGGCAAATGGACTTCTTTTCCCATAGGATATATACATTTTTGACAGAGAAGACGGGTGGTTTGAGAGAAGTGTGTATAGAAAATTCCTCTCTCAAAGTGGGTGGGGGACTTAGGCACTGTCTCCCATTTATCATGCTGCCCTTTCATTGATTCCCAGAAAAATCAGAACCATTTCACACCTCCATGAGGAAGGGCACTGCTAATGACCCATGGTCAATTGGTGTGGGAAGGTGTGCAGAGGTAAGACTTTCACACACTCCTGGCCATTGTCCACATATTCAGCCTATTCAGACCAAAGTGTGGGAGTGAAACCAAGGTGAACTATACATTGGGAGCCTCCCACCAACTTTCCTCAGACTGAAGAAGCTACTTGGATGAGTAGAAAAACATTTTGTCCCCACAAGCAATTGAGTCCAATTGCCATGACACAACTCCCAGATTCTTTCACCCTAGTTGTGACCAAGGTTAGAAATGTTTCCTTTTGTTTTCTTTGGTTGCTTGACTATATCACTTGGATATATCTAAGGGCAAATCAGTGGGTTAGATGTCTGGCCACAGAGCCAGAGGTTGGGAGTAGAGATGGGCACGACCAGGAAATTTTTTTTTGAGTTGTCGTTTTTTGGGACGGGTCCATTTCGGTTCGTTTCTGTTTTTCACGAAATTTTTCAAAAATTTGTCATTTCGTCGTGTCATTTGTCGTTTGTCATTACTGCTGCGATTTAACGCGACTTGACTTCCAGTTCCCAGAGCATGGGGTTAGGGGGTAAGGGCTAGGCTTAGGGTAACGGTTAAGGTTAGGGTGGGTTATTGGGCTGTACCTCTGGGTGCCTCTGGCCCACTAAGAACACAGTGTACTGGTGTATGGGTTAGGGTTAGGGTTAGGATTAGTTTTAGGATTAGGGTTGGTGGGCTTTTAATGCCCTCTCTGGCACATCCAGAAGTCTCAGCAAAACCTGGCCATGCGATTGGTGGAATGGCTCCAAAAATTTGCATGGTCCCGTCCCATGGCCAGCCCATCATTGCGCGTGCACAGGTGTAAAAAAATAAAAATAAAATAAAATAAAATCAATGGAGACATTTTGTTGCAAGAAAAACTCGCTGCTGCTACTATAAAAATCAGGCAGTTAAAATATCTAATTTTCACATGTTTCTGTGGTGCTTTGCTGGGTTTTTGGACCATGATTTAAAAAAAAAATTGTGGTCGCCATTTTGGATCCCCCCGCACCGCATGGCAAATTGAGACGCCGAGGATGCCCCCTCCCAGCCTGTTACCAGCAAGTCTCAGCATCAGCAAAACCTGGCCATGCGATTGGTGGAATGGCTCCAAAAGTTTGCATGGTCCCATCCCATGGTCAGCCCATCATTGCGCGTGCGCAGGTGTAAAAAAATAAAAATAAAATAAAATAAAATAAAATCAATGGAGACGTTTTATTGCAAGAAAAACCCACTGCTGCTACTGTAAAAATTCAAGCATTTAAAACAGCTAATTTTCGCATGTTTCTGTGGTGCTTTGGTGGGTTTTTGGACCACGATTTCAAAAAAAAATATTACGGTCGCCATTTTGGATCTCCCCGCACCACATGGCAAATGGAGACGCCGAGGATGCCCCCTCCCAGCCTGGTACCAGCAGCCCAGGACAGGAGGGGGGAGGCTGGAGTGGGGACCCCCCCAGAAACCACCCCTCTGGTAGGTGCCCTCAGGCAGGCATATTTTTGCCTGCTTTTTTGGCCGGGAATGGGTTTTTTTTTAATTTTTAAAACTTTTTTTCTGTGCCGCTTGGCATCGCGCGATCGCTGCGATGCCAGGAACGACAACGACAAATCAGACCCAATTTTTCTTTTGTTGGTTCGAGTTCGAGTTCTGGGGGAGTAATTGTCGTTACCGTTTCTGTTGCGTAACGGAAACGAGTAACGGAAACGGAAACGAGAATTTTGTCAAGTTGTGCCCATGTCTAGTTGGGAGTTCAATTCCCCACTCTGCCTCCTTGAAATGATAGATAGGGTTCCTTCTGGCTCTGCGATTCAAAGGCATTATTAGAGTTGATTCATTAAATATTTGTTCCTGAATATTCTTCGGGTCTAGAGATGATGGATATGACATGACAAATATTTTCCAGGTTTTATTCATTGCTCACCCTTAAAAAATAAAACATCTGAGAAACTGATAAACCAATTTGTGGTTTGTTGGTTGCTCACTAAGATGTTTGATTTGTGGTTCATGAATTTTGACAAACCATGAGTCAAGGTGAACCAAACTTTAGGGGGTTCATCCCCATCACTTTAATATTATTACTTAGATTTTGCTCATAATTTTGTCCCTCCTATCATATCCTTCCGAATCTTGAGAGGTTAGAGACTCGGTACTTAATTGTCTGCTGTGTGTCATCATTGAGTTGTGCCTGAGTCCCTTTCCAATTTCTCCAAATGTTTCATATACCTTTCTGTGAAAGAAATGCAATCCAGATCCAGGGGAAACCAGTTTTTCTTCTGTAACTGGTCACTCTACCTGCTCAACATACCTTGGAAATACAGAACTTCCAAATGCAGCTGGTGGTTAATATCATATTGTTTTATTAAATCTTAAACCAGATTAATGTTTCATTCAACTGAAAAGAAGCAGATGTGAATGGTGCTTCTCCTCCCCTTTGTTCCTTTCTTGCTGGAGGAGTTAACAGGTGTATCTGGTGGCCAGGGTAGCCTCCTGCCCATCTGTGGGTGGACAGAAAATGAGAAAGGCAATATGCTGTATGTGCATTCCAGCAAGCAACTGAGCAGATGGCATTGTACTCAGAACAGAGTCCTATTACTTTACTCCCCCATGTGTGGGCTACATTGTTTGAGGAAGTCATTCATACAGTGCAAGAGAAAAGGCAGAAACTGATTAAGTAAACAAATATAGCTGTGAAAAATGCTGAAGAGGAAAATGAAAACCAATTTAAAAAACATTGCTTACAAAAGCTGCAATGCCATGCTCCCGCTACTATTCCCGTTTCTTCATTTTTACTGCCATATTATATATTTATTATTCACATAGCAGCAGCAATATAATGCATGTTTGTTGATTTGTCTGCTTGAAACATTTTGTATCCCTCCTCACCAAAAAGAGGAGAGGGCGGAGCCACTACAGCAGCTTTACATACAGTCAGTAAAAGACACTCTCTGCCTGCCCTCAGGTTCCTACCATTCACATTTGTTGAAAAATGTGTTTGGGGGAGAAGTGGTGAACTGATGAGAAAAGGAGTCAGCTTCTGGGATTTCTCCCTGTGTGGAGTCAGTTTGTGAATAGCAGTGAGCAGAAAGGGGTATCCATTTGGTATTGTTAAGATTCAGGCTTTGCATCATTTTTCCTGCTGGCAATGTGGGCACAATATTTTGCAGTGATATTGGGCTATTTCCTGCCTTTTAAAATCATGGATCCAGAAACACAATATCCTGCATTCATAAACTGGAAATATGTTGAATATTTAAATTTCCTGGCTTTTTAAAATGGGAGTTTAAATATCCATGCATTACACACAGATTCCGAAAGAAACTTCCCTCATACAGAATTACCCAGTGGTAAAGCATTCCTGAAGATGAGTAGATGGTGTGTACTATGGTTACTGGGAGAAGACAGAAGCAAGAACTGTTTGAATGTGGCTGTAGTCCCTCTGTGCCAGCATTTGAAGCGCTGTTTTGGACTTAATGAAATGGTGAAGCAAAAGGGTGAGTAGGTACAACACACAAAATGGAGAAACTTATAAACACTTTACGTCCTCAGGAAAACTAATATTGCCATGCCCATTCCACCAAATGTTACTGGAAACCAAGGTCAAAAAAATCATCCCTATAATGTGAAAGAAAGACAGTGAAGAAGGACGGGGCGGTTACTTCGCGTACCTCTCTGGGCTCGGTGCCGCCCCTCTGCGTCCCAGTTAGCCTTCAATAGATCCTCACGTACCTGCGAAGTCAAGTCGGTGTCACCCTGGCCACGCCCCCTGAACTGTGCTGCAAGCGGGCTTGCTGATTCCCTTCCCTGACCTCGGGAATCTCCTCGATCCACCTTTGAATTCGAATCGAGGGTACGTGAGTTTCCTTTTGATCCGAATCCCGTGCTGGTTTGCAGTTGCCATTTGCGTTGCGGCTAGCTTTTCGATCAAAAATCTCATCGAAAAATCGACGTGTCGATTTTTCTACCGTTCTGTGAATTTTTCCTTTACTTTTCTGTGCTGTGAGCGTTACACTCGTCGGTCTGTCGTGTATCCCGATTAGTCTCTGTTATTAGCTGGCAGATGGCACTCTTCCTGCCTGTCTGAAGGGCCCCAAACGATGTAATTGATAAAGGCGGCCATTTGGTGGTGATGTAATGTGTTTTTTACTGCTGTCTTACCTTGCCACATTTTGTCTTTCCTCCAGTAATGCGGCATCCATTTCTGCCCCACTCCAGTACATTGAGTACTCCATTCCATGTCTTATTTTGTGCCACCTCCGTAAATGACTCCTTACCCCCCCCAAGTTCCACTGTTTGAAATCTTGCCTTCATGGTGGTACCATTCCAGTGACCAAGCATAACCTACACCGCAGTGTAAGTCACAAAAAACATTCCTATCTATGTATTCCGCCGTCAAGGGGTACAATACATAGCTCCTGAGCAGTTCCTGGTTTCCACTTAGGTGAAATGTCATAATGCAAAATTCAATTTCTGTAGTCATACTACAAGTGCATGTTATAACCTCGGAAAGGGGCACTCTGCATTCCAGTGGTACACGTTAGTGTGAGTTCCGAGTTATTCGTTCCATCATGTGTACATCCCGGTACCACTGCTGTTTCTTATTTGAGAAAAAGGCAAGGGCGTACAGGACGCAATGGTACACTGCATTTCCAAAGGTGTCTGTACATATTTACCAGGAACAACCCACACATGGCCAGCAATCAGAAACCTTTTTCACAGTATTTCTCCTACAAATCACAATCCAATTTCACTGCTTTAAGCGTTAACCAGAACTTTGAATGGACTGCAAGCACCTATTCAGTTGTGATGAGTGGACAGACCCAGTCCAGCCCTGGCTCAGGGCAGAGACTCGCTCCTTTAGTTCCCATCACAAGTATTCATCTGCAATGGCGTGGTAAATTCCTGAGATCAATTTCTGCCGTGTTCCCCCCCCCCCATGCACGGGCATCTATGCCAGCGGCTCCATGGCAGATGGAAAAAGGGTTGGCCAGGTAGGGGGTGGGGCATAATACGCAAACGTTATGGCCCCGGTTTTTCATCTCCGCATCATTATACACAACGTTTAGCCGTTCGCCTGAGAAACAATAGATGCATCTTTTACCACGGCCGCCGACTGTTTCATTTCCAATGGTGATTATATACTTAACTGCAACAAGGAAAGGGGGTGGCCACCACTCCACAATAATAATACAGCAGTTCTGTCTACTTTTCTGGCCACATTCCAGGTCAGGATTAAAACTATACTAAACTGATTCTTTCTGCTTTCGGAAATCTCCTTTTTCGTGAGAAGTATATTGTTATAACCTTTCAACAGGGAGCACTCCTGCACGTTAGGTGTTAAAAACATTTTCCAAACGACCATAGTAGTCCTGTATGCAGTGCCCCCCTATTTCTCATTTCCGCCGATTTGCCACAAGAAAAAAAAAAAGAGCTCTGCGCTACATGCTGCGGGCGCTCGTGGTTTTAAAATGCGCGCCTCTACAAAGTGACAGCCCTCTGTCAACATTCTGCCGTCCTCCGCGTTCATATGTGCGCGGCGGGAGGAACTACAATATGTGCGTAAATTTGTACAAACCAGATGCACAGAAGATAACTTCTGCGCAGCTAAACTGCGAAAAGAAAATACTACATCCTGTGTGATACATATATCTCTATCAGACTAACGTTAGTGAAATTAAATACCCTGTTTTTCTAGCCTCTGCACTTTTGACCCGCACTGGCCCCAAGTAGTAGAAAAACAACCTCTCTGATCTTATCTTGCTCATCCCTCCCCGGGAGGGGAGTTTAGCAGCTGAAAACAAACAATTAACACCTTCGAGGCAATAAAACAAGCCTTTCAACACTCCTCCAGTGCGTTCTTTTTAGGGAGAAACCGGCAATCTATTCTAAAACTGTTGCAACTACTGTCCTTCGCTTTGGGTTTTATCTGTGCAAGGCTCACCATTTCAGCTACAGCAAGGGTTTAAAATATTACAATGAAGGTCCCCTCCTTTTCGTGAAATAAAGGACTTCTTTTGTTCATAGAAAGGACCTTCGGATTCCTGTAGTTCCTTAATACTTTTTTTTGTGTTTGAAACCAGTTTCAAAACTCAAAAAACTGTACAGAAATTGATGGTGCCATGGTGTCTGCACACCTGCCTCCCCCTTAATTGACTGCACCTCCTGATTGGTCAGCCAATTGACCTTTACAAGGGGCTGTGGGGACTGTTTTTCTCCTCACTCTGGAGCTTTTGGCCCACAGCACAGCAGGCCAAGATCCTCTGCAGCAAATATCGAGATAGAATGGCAGTCCAGGGCGGCCGATTCTGGACCGCGCACGAGATTAGGGCCATGCTTCGAAGCCTGATATCTAATAACTACGGGCATGTGCTCTTTACAGCTGGCACCAGGAGGAACAAACATGCGTTCCAGCACGCTTCGGATGAGCTGCGGGGCCAAGCCTATAACAGAACCAGTAGGCAATGCAGGTCCAAATTTAAGTCTTTGCGCCAGCTCTTCAACCGAGCAGTTCTGGACTTCGGCCCAGATCCCCCAGAGGAACACAAGTCCCCGTTTTTCGATGAGGTCAAGGAATTATGGGAGCAAGCAAATCGCCCCCATCCTGGACATGCTTTCCCCGCAGGTAAAGTAACTAAGGACATCACATTCCCTTCCTAAAAATGTGGATTCTATCTTAAAACCCCGAGACTACCCCTTTTTCGAAGCTAATTAAATGCAAAGGAGGTGGAGTGGGGGGAGGGGGACACTTTGTGGCACAGAGACAATGGCTTTGCAACGCTGGCAAACTCTTTTAGTTGCCTGTGGCAGCAATTCTCCATTTATTTTGAGAAAAATATCAGTGTTTAATACAATTTAACAACCAAAACTTCTTTTGGGGTTTACTACCCGCCAAGAATGAGTTTAAAATAGTTTTTTTTACTCAGTAACACCGCCAATGCGTTTCTGAGCTCACAGCAAGGTGTGAAAAGGTCTGTAATTGGTTCATAAATTTAGCTTTAATGAGCTTGAACAACATATTACAGCCCTGATAGATTTCCCCCCTTCCTTCCCCCCCTCAAACAATGAGGTGGGCCTACTAAGCAACAGTAGTGTGGTGTAGTTCAATATTTTTCTTACTTAAATCAATATATTTCTTTCTTATCACTCAAAAACTAAGTTCCTCAAAGCAGTAAAATAACGTTCAATAGTTCTGTTTTTGACATAATATCTAGAACAAAGTACCAGTCACTTTAAAAAAAAGAAATTTTTTTATTCTGATGCAGCAAAGCTAAAAAGAAAATGTTTTAATTGCTTTTCCCACTACAGATGTAATATTTGCTAATGTACATTGGTTGGTCTGCAGCAATAAAAAGAACTTCAGTATTCGTGGCTGAGGAATACCTATTCCAAGTACAATTCCAAATGGTGATTAATGAGTAGAAGTTCTGTACAACGTTGGGCAATATTATAGTTATTTTCTAATTCAAATGTTATTTGCCCTAGCGGCTGGTCCAGCTCAAAATGTGGGTCTCCAGGAGATGGCGAGAATTCGCCTAGGACCAGGTACTGCACAAGTTGATCCCCGGCAACAAATTCATGTGGGAGCACCAGCAGGAGGACAGTAAAATGGGCCTGGTCAGTGACCTCCATAATAAATCCACTACTCCTTTGACAAAAAACAAACAGTGAATGCTTCTACATTTCGCATTTGAAAGGGAAATTTTCCTACAGGATAGCTGACCACAGGCACCTGCAAAACATGGAGTGTTACTGTTATGCTAACAACTTTTTTTTTGCAGAACTACAGGGAGGCATTGACAGGGAGGCATTGATGTCATGGAACAGCCAGTGACAAGAAGGGAACTGGAGCAGTTCATAGCTCTTCTTCAGGAGCTTTCTGAAAGAGGTATGTCCCACAGTTTTTTCTCCAATACTGATACAGAAACTTGCTTTGATGGAATGGGAGTTGCAGCGTTCTGTTTTTCCTATAAACACCTTGGGCACAACATCGAGATGCCTAGTGTCAATAGTTATTTTGTGTGAAAAGTACCTGTTAATACTGTTTGATACTACAACTCTGACAAATTTTTCAATTTCCTTTCCCAGTTTCCGTACTTGAAGAGCAGATTGCAGCCCTTCTTGCTCCTGGAAACCGGCGTCGACGAAGGCGCTGAAATGCACTGGTTTTCCCACTGCGTCCATAGTTTCAGTTTACAATGTTGCTTTGCATGCAGTATTTAAATACTTAGTAATAAGTTTGCTTGTTTTATTCATTACTATGTAATGGCTCCTGATACTGCTGGGGAACTCCAGCATGATTATTATTTAAGTTATGTTTTGGAATTAATAAATGCTTATTCTTGTTCTTTTCATTTGCTTGTTCTGCATATACAATTAGGTGGTTACTGCTAGTTATACTTTAGCATTTACACAGCACGAAGTACAGAGACAATGGAGTAATGTCATCATACATAGTACTAAGAACAGAGTAGCTCCCTTACTTTGGAACCTTCATGGTACTTAGGGGGAAAATATTTTCTTCTTCTTTCTCAATCTCTTTATGGGGGTCTTGGGTGCCTCAACATCAGAATTGTTGCCCTCATTCTTTACCACAATGTACGGTGATGGCATTTCATGTTCAATGCATCTTACCTCCTTGCTACTGCCTGCTGCACAGGGTAACTGACCACCCATTGATGTATGGCAACCATGCACTGCTGTTGGTGTGCTGTGTATTGCCTGATCAGTATTGTTCCGGGTGTTACTTTGGGGTTCAGGACCAAGAAGGGACTGTGAGCAGTCTTGTTCACAGTCATTACCTGCCTCATTTCCAGATACCACACTACTTTCTGAGTCTGACTCCAAATCAGTAAGGACAATTCCCCCCCCCCCGTAATTTTGGGTCCTCAAGCAGAACACGGCAGTCACCTGTTTTCCTGGTAATATTAGGAGACTGAATCTCTCCTGTAGCTTCTCCACTTACAGGGGTGCCAGTGGTGGTAGTTTTGGTGGATGTCAAGTAATCGGTGAGTTTTTCCAGAGATCTTGATGCAACCCATAGGTTTATTATTACCTCCCTCTGAAACCACTTCTGAAGATCATCACGAGCATCCCTTTTAATGTTGCTGCTCTCAGTACTTCTCTGAAACCAATTTACAAAACCTGACAGTGTACTGTCCAGCCTGGAGGCTGCTGAAGCCCTCTGCTTCCATTTCCTAAGCATTGCTAGTCTTCTTGCCGGATCCAGTGTTGCCTCATAGTTTGTTGCCTCTGAAGGGTCTGGTGGTAAAAAGGAACAGATGTTTATAAACTGATACAGTTGGACAGGATGTCTTGTATTTACTGCACCACACAGCTTTCAGCATAGTCATGTATACTAACCCCTCCCGTTGTTCCTGCTTTTGCTGGTAGTCTCGGAACTCAAAGCCGTTGAGCAACCAGAGGTGGAGGGTTCACATGCATCAGTTGACAGTGTATCTAGGTAGAGAACAAAGGCAATTCTAGGCAACTGTTCATGGTACATGTGAGCGCAACTCTGACAAAGCTGCCCCTTTACAACTGTGGAATGCTACTCAACCATTTGCCTTGCCTAGCAGCACAGCGTGGTATTATGGGCTTTTGGATACATATAAGTAAGAAATTGTGCCATTAATCTGTGCCAGGGCAGTATCTGCATGAGAGGAAATGTAAATCACTAGTAGCTCAGAGTAGGAACCCCTGAAAAGTTAAGCATGCCGAAACTGAGGTTATGTAACACTATGTAGCCTATTCTCCTTACCTTTTGCTTCCTAGTGCATCCAATTTGTCCTGAGTGAATCACAGTTCTAGGAAATCCCTTGCTTGCAGAACTACTTTAAAGATGAATATCCCCTCAAAGCAGCCACCCACTAGAACATCCATAAGGTTATGCAGTATATACATGTAATGGACACCTACCAGATCCAGACACATCAGAACCGCATGACAACAGCACATCTGCAGTCTTGAAGAGGTCCAGGGACAATACCACATTTTCGGTCCCCTCCATTGAGTCTACTCCTAAGGAACAGGAAAGGAAATGTAGGTATGTTAAAATGGGAAGGCTGGATGGGTAGGGAGCTGTGTTAACGACAGCTATGTTCCAACTGTTTCCGCCGTGCACTGGTTGTTGGTGGAACCGGAAACACATGTTGGGAGTTACCGTGTAGTGTAGGCAAGCTGGGCACGAAAGGCATTTCGGGAGTGGAGACATTGTCCAGCGGCGGGAACACAACAGCCAATTGCGTATCAGCATCCCAAGTAAATCAAAACCGGCTATTTCCCCTGTAAATTCGTTGTCCTCGTTATGGCGGGACACCCAGATTATCAAATCCCCAAAGGCTACCTGTCGTTTAACAACATCACGTTAACCCCTTTACCCCCCCCCCCCCGCCTGATACATGGGCTGTTTACTACCATGGGCCTGTTGATGTTCAACTATGGAAACGTGTTAAGTGTTTCAGATATGATGTACTGTTGTGTAAAACTTCGTGTACATTACACATTCCTACAAATACGGGTGATTTGCTGACAAGCTTTCTGTTATTTCGTTTTTTAATCGGAAATCCATTGCTGCTGTAAAAGTGAGAAGTGAGGAGGGGAAAAAAGTGAAATGAAAGACTTTTCTCCTACCTGTTTCTCCAGTGGACTCACTCTCAGTAGTCCGTAGAGGATGAATGGAGGTGTCAGTCCGGAAAATCAGGGCCATTTCGTCGAACCAGATGAATTTCGATCTTCTGGATCCTGAGGTGTTATTGTGCATCACAGCCTGCTTATAAAGTTTCCGCAACGGTTTGGTCTTCGTTCGACATTCCTCGGCGCTTCTTTGGTAACCTAATTTTGATAGCTCAGAGGATATCCTCTCGAATATCTCGTAGTTACGTTTCAGAGATGATAGTGTGTATTTTATTTCCGCCTCGCCCCACATTTTTATTAGAGCGGAGGTTTCCGCGTTCCCCCATAAAACACCACGTGTCCCCTTTACCGACCTACTGCTTGCCATGGTTTCGTCTAAGCTACCCTCGTTTTCCATTTCTGGGAGTCCAAAACATAGGCAAGATAGTACCTAAGGTAGATGGAGAGAATCAATCCCGGGGAAGAAACCAGCATGTGAGGATGTCTGCCGCATGAATGGTGAAGTTCCTTTCCTTGCAGTCCTATGGCTACGGTATTTGCATTTGTAAAGGATAGGTGTTGTAGTCAGGGCCAGGACCATTTGTCCCACCTTTTACAGCCCAAAGTATTTTGCAATTCCAAGGATTGGTGGGAAACAGCTTTTGAGCAGCGGAAGAGGAAGAGGCCAACTAGGAGGGTAGGGGGGTCTTGGGAAGAGGTAAACAAAGGAGTAAAATCAAAGTTCTTTAGGTGTATTTGACCATCACGTATCCCTTATGACGCCAAGACACTTTAGTATCCTAGGTGTATAGTAACTGATTAACAAACATGTGTTCAAGGAATTTTATAAAAAGGGGAGCATTGTTTCCTTCCACATTTCAAGTTACTTGACATGTGTCAAGAGGTACTCTGCAATTGCTTTCCTAATTGCCTCTGCTTCCAATCTTTCCCTTTGACCACGAGCATTGTCCTGGTCATAGAGTTCAGGTTCTGAACATGAGTTACTGCACTGCAATTCTAATTCCTCATCTGGTATCATGTTTTTTCCCCCTCACATATGTTATGAAGAACGACGGCAGAGGCAATGATAGAATTAACATTTTGTATGTGAGCCTCCATTCGTACAGACAGCCTACGGAATCTGGCCTTTAAACGGCCAAAGGTGCGCTCTACTGTGTTCCTTGTCCGGTTAAAAACTTTATTGTAGTGTCTCTCCATGTCATTTCTCGGAACAGCATACGGTTTCATAAGCCAGTTACACAGAGGGTAAGCACTGTCCCCCAAAAGCAGTGGCGGTATAGAAACCCCCCGTATTGGAACATGGGGTTGCCAGGAATTAGAGACCCAGCCTCTATTTTTCTATATAGAAGCGATGACCTGAACACATGTGCGTCATGGTTGATGCCTGAATGACCTGTGAGCATTGAAAAAAAATTCCGTCCCCGTCGCAGGCAGCCTGAAGAAGAATTGAGTGAAAAGACTTCCTATTAAAATAAGCCTGCCCCTCCTTTTTCGGCGTGGTAATCGGGATGTGACAGCCATCCACAGATCCGATACAATGCGGGAACCCGTGCTTTCCCATCGAGGACAGCATCTGCAGTAGAAATAGGATGGAAATCAGTTAAAGGTGGTATTCTCTAAAGTTTGAATGATGCGTATATGGAAACTAGAGGGGTTCTAAACGTACCTTGTTGAAGTCGACCACACGAACCTCTTTCCTCAGCAGGGTATGTTCAATGGCCAAACACACTTCAACAATGACGCTGGCGATCGTTGAGGTCCCCTTTTGGAATACGTTAGCAATCGTGCGGTAGCAGGACCGACTAGCAAGAAAGTACACACCGATGGCCACTCGTTCTTCAACAGGGATGGCTGAGCGCATTACAGTGTCCCTCCGCATAAGATAAGGTCGAAGAACATCGGCGATCTCAAAAAGTGTCCGCCGCATCATCCTGAAGTTCTCAATCCACTGCCTATCATCCCAGAACTGCAGCACAGAATCGTGAAACCACCATGAACGTCTGGGGTAACACCACCATAATTTCTGCCTTGGTGATGTGACTCTCCACTCAGCAACAGCCCAAAAAACTGCTTGGGCAACTGTGTTCGCCGATGCAATCAACTCGCTGGTGTCTTCATCCGTGTCTTCCCCAATCATGAAGAGCTGCAGTACGGAAACGCAGTTCAGAATGATGTTAACATTTTCCAGAACCGATGCAAAAACAGCCTCCTTGCCACGCAGCGATTTCCACCAGCGTCGCACATGCTGAGGAGCCATTGCAACCAGAGGAGATGGATAGATTGAGCGGAAGTGATGGTTACCATGGGGTACAGTCCTGAGCGAACTTTTTGGTGACTTTGGAGGACCAATTTAGAAATGGCAAACGAAGCCACCTAGTGACAGGTGTTGGAAGTGGCATATGAGGAAGCACCCTCTATGGAGATTCTAATGATTTGAGTTTAAAATTAACGGCACGCAGCCTGGTTTCATAAAGGGGGAGAAATGATGGGAGAATATCGATTAATCGATATTCCGCAAAACAGCAGTAAGAAACCGGAAAATGACAGAAAACGAGGAACTGAAAAAGTCAATTACGATGCGCATTGGAGACGTGAGGTTCGAATGGCTTCGGCTCCACCAAGCATGTACGTGAGTTCTTAAGAACAGGGGCGGCACCGGCGTACAGTCACGTGATGAGATTCGGATTCAGATCGGATTCAAAGATAGCGCAGCACGGGAAGGTACGTGAAGTAACCGCCAGGGACAAAATTGAACTCAGTTGAAATGTGGCATTACAGGAGAGCCCCACAAATATGAAAGAGAGCCAGAAAAGTGGGGGCTCAATCAAGTCAAGTCTAACCTGTACCAGAATAAAAACAAGTAACCTGATCCTATCCTTCCATGGACATATATTGGAAATACAGAAGTGGACAGAACAGACTTGATTGCTGGGTGAAATGATCTGGAACAGTAGGAAAAAAAGAACTTAACATGAGATGGGTTGACTCCACATCTGTTAGTTTGCAAGTTCTGAAAAGATCTTGCCAGAAAAGATAATATTGCTAGGAAGTGGGACCATGGGAAAAGAGGACAAGCAAACAGCAGATATTATTCACTTGTAACAGGCCAAAATATGGTAGCAACTCAGGCATGGTCGAGAGCAATCAAATACTGGT
Organism: Phrynocephalus versicolor; assembly: GCA_023846285.1. NCBI lineage: Eukaryota > Metazoa > Chordata > Lepidosauria > Squamata > Agamidae > Phrynocephalus > Phrynocephalus versicolor. The sequence continues at coordinate 16,315,417 of JAHTLZ010000274.1, read as the reverse complement.
TAAAGATCCACTACAACTTTAAAGAGGGTAGCTTCATACACCAAATTCTCCAAGAACAGGTCAGGGCACAAGAACTTGACTACATTGAAAAGAAAATTTCAAAAATAGGTCTATCATTAGAACAACTTGGCTCTCTGCCCCAAAAAGAAGCATTTCATGTAATTAAACGCAGACTACTAGATATTGAATTCCAGGATCTCCTGAGTTCAGCAAATAAGACTTGCTCACCCTTAAATCACTTAATTCCAATTAGGCAAGGCCAGAGTGCTAGATATCTTCATTTACTACAGTCACCACAAATACGCAGCGCTTATTCTCTGGCCAGATTTAATGTAATGCCTTCAGCACTATTAGCAGGTAGGTTCCAAGGCATTCCGTATAACAAGAGGAATTGCTCGTGCGAGTTGGGAGGAATTGAGTATCTGGCACATATGTGTTTGTACTGGCCTCGCTACTCAGTACCCCGCATGCAATACCTGGGCCCAATATTATCTAGGGTGAAGGGATGGCAGATGCAGGAATAATGCAATTAATGCTAAATGATCTAGTGGAAGACAGGGTGAAGAAAATAGCGGGTTTTATGGCATACATAGTGAATCATGCTGAAACTCCACAGCATGAGCTATGTTTGAATGTCAGTTGCAATCATTGACTTGGTTATTGCCAGAAAACCTAAATTAGGATTCATATATGTGTTTTGTTTATATATGTGTTTTATTTATGCCATTAAAGGTTTGATTGATTGATTGATTGACTTGTAAGATCTGATCAAAACTGTTAATGACAGGACATTCTGAAAGTAAAAAACTAATGTAGTCACCATACATCAGAAGTGACCTGATGCCATGCAACATTTTTTGAGGTTTTCCTTATCACTAGGGCTCAGTCCCATGTCCCTTTAAAAGCAGTTTAAATTACTAGATAAATCATGTCTAAAAATGCCATCCCCATGGCCACCAGGCTTTTTGAAAAAAAAGAAAAAAGAAAACCCAGTAATGCCCCTTTAAGCGAGGTTTCTGTGACTCACCCAAGAGGTAGGGAATTTTTTGCCTCACTTTGATAATCCACCTTTTAAGGAAGCAGATGCCGTGGGACCACACAGATGATCTGGGTTTCTTCTTCTTTTTTAACTCATAGCACCGACCAGCTATTCCTGGGGCCGATCGGCACTGTTTTTTTTTAATTTCTTTTCACCTTCAGAGAAACAGGAAGCTCCATGTGGTTACCTAAGTTTTAATTTCCCCCAGACAAGTGGTCCATTTTTTTCAAATGCTAGTGCCACCTGCTGGCCAAGGGGGCTGAACAGCTTTGGACATGGGAACTCCTGTCCCACTTATTCAATCACGTGATGGGACAAAGAGGAAAAGCCGGACCTTCAGAAGATCAGGATCAAAACCCAGGTGAGATAGCAGCATAAATACTGCAGCTATAAGATATTAGATAATTTTCACTCAATCACAGGGAATATTAAGAGCATGCCCGATAACACCACATTTACCTGTCTCTGCTTCTGATCTCTCATGTTGTTTTTTTTATTCTTTCTTATCTTTTTTCATTGGCTATGTTGATGTTATCGATTTATGTAAAACTATATTATTGTATTGTTTAAGTCGCATGTTATCTTATGTATTTATTATTTGTATGTAAAATGTATTATATTTTTCTTTTAATTATTTTGCTGTACATTATCCAGAATAGCTTATGGAATAGATGGAGCAGTATATAAATCTAACAAACAAACAAACAAACTATGGGCAGCTACCATCAAATCTCCCATAGTACATATTCAGGCATTTAGTATACACAGAAACTGACATAGGTGTGAAGTTGCCCATTCCTCTCCAGACTCAAAAAAGACTGTGTTGATGCAAACTCCCATTTTCTTGAGTTCACTTTGGTTCTGTCAACTCTACTCCACTGCCTAAGTTCCCATTGTGTCCTCAGGATAAATTTTCTTGGGGTTCCATCCATTGTCAGATATTGGTAGTTCTTTCTTTGTGCATTATTGTCCTGGCATTCCCACATATCCTTGATTTTAATCTTGGAGGGATGAGATGTTAGCTGAAGTAGTAGTACATTCATGTAGATGGTTTGAGGTTTTTCACCATTAGCTGCTCCTCGCTGTATATCCCTGGGTGCAATTCCTGCTGAGTAAATTTATCAATACAGGTTGGCTTCAGGCTTCAAGTAATAATTCTATAGCTTTTATTTAATGCTATACCCACTTGTTTTGCATGAACTAAACTATACAAGGCTCCCTGGTATATTTGCCTGCAGAGCAGCATAGGGCCAAGGATGCAGTGTTTGTGGTTATTGATTTTGGACAGCTTTTGAAGAATATTGTTCCTTGTGGAGACATTTTGGTTTGCGTTTTGCCTGTATTTCTTACAGGTCATTGTACAATCTAAAGTAACACCTAGGAGGGTTTTTTTGTGGTGTGGGGGGACTATGAACCAGTTTTACACTCTTTCAGGTAACAAAGTTTTCAAGATGTCTGCCTGCTTCTCAGATGAAAAGTACATGTATTTAAGTCTCACTCGCATTCATTTGGATTTGAATTCTCTCATTCTATTCCCCATTCTTCTAATGAATCTCTTAGAAGAAGTTGTCCAGCTAAGCAGGAAGTATGAAATTGTCAGTGTAAATTGAACTTTTGGGACCCCTTTTCACCGCCTTGGGATAGGTCGTGCACTTGAGTCTTCCACCAATGCCTTCATCCTTGACAGTTAGTGAAAAATCTGTGATGTTGCTGATTCAGGATGCATGTAAACATCTTAATTTGAAAGAAACAACAATGTATAGGAGGTAGCTTAGAAATCATAGAATGATATAAAGAGGGTGAGGACAGAGGAAGCATTCTCATTCAGAATATTAGAAACTGGGGTAGTTATGGTAAAACGTTCATGATATTTGGCAGTAACTATTTTTCATACTACAAATGACTAATATATGGAATTATTTGCCTCAAGATGTAATGATTTCCAGAAGGCTTTTCAAATCAATCATGTAAATCTAATGATAATTATATAAATTGTGAAGGAAGGTTATTCTGATCATAGAGTTTCTAGGGACAAAGAGGCATTTACTGTGAGTTTTCTGGGGACTTTTGCTTGGACATATTATGAAGCAGAAGTTCGTTATCACTTTGTGGATCAGTCGTCTCCATGCCTTTCTATCTCTTACAGCTTCTTTTAGCGCCATCAAAGTCATTCCAGTGTCCCTTCTGATGGTTACAAGCCGGTGAGTCTTTAGACGGTCCCTTCTTCTTTTACCACTGACCAACCCCAGCATAACTCTCTTTTCAAGTGAGTCAGATCACATGACATGACCAAAGTATGACAGTTTTTGTTTGAAGAGCTTGACTTCCAGATATATTTTTGTTTTGACTCTGTCTAGGACTCCCTTGCTGGTAATCCTCACTGTCCATGGGATAACTGATAGTCATCCGCAGCACCACAATTTGAAGGTCTCTGTCTTCTTCCTATCTGTCTTCTTCAAAGTCCAGTTTTCACAACCATATAAAGCTATGACTGAATTAACTAATCTGCATTTGATTAAGAGGCCGATGTCTTTATTCTTGCAGGCATTATTCATACTGAACCCTGCTGTTCATCCAAGCACTATATGTCTTCTGAGCTCTGGGCTTCAGTCACCAATTCAATTAATTTTAGAGCCAAGGAAGTTAAACTTCTTTACTACTTTACCTACCTTATTGTTGATCTTAACACTGACTTGCATGTTCTCTGCCATTGTTATTATTTTTGTTTACTTGGTGTTGAGATGCAATCCAAAATTTTCACTTCCATCTTTGACTGTTAGGATTAGCCATTCTAGATATTTCATACACTTTGATATAGCACTGTCAATGCTTTTATTGGCTGTGTTCTCAGTAGTTTTGCTGGTATTTCATCAGTTCCAGGGGCTTTGCAGTTTGGCATCTGATTGAGTCGCCATTCAGCTTCCTCCTCCAGGATATCGGCTCCTGGCTCCATTGATTCCTCCTCTCCTGTGCCTTGCTTTTGATTTTCATTAGTATAAAGTAGAGATGGGCACAAAATACCAAAATGGTGTTTCATTTCATTTTTATTATGAAACAATTTTTAAACAAATATTTTATTTATTTATTTATTTATTTATTTATTTATTTATTTATTTATTTATTTATTTATTTATTTATTTATTTATGAATTGTGCCGACCATGTGCCTGGCCATGTCAGGCCAGGGGCCTGCAGGCCAGGTCGTTTTTTTAAATTTATTATTATTATTATTATTATTATTATTATTATTATTATTATTATT
>JAHTLZ010000274.1:16299462-16311107 GCA_023846285.1 Phrynocephalus versicolor | reverse complement strand
TTATTATTATTATTATTATTATTATTATTATTATTATTATTATTATTATTATTATTATTATTATTATTATTATTATTAATCACATTGACCGCACACCCGACAGGGTTGGTGGCCTGTGGGTTGGGTTGGCGGCCCACAGGCTGGTTCAGTGGCCTACGTGCCAGATTGGGTTTTTTAATTTTTTAATTTTTTAATTTTAATTTTTTAATTTTTTTTTTAATTTTTTTTTAATTGTGCCAAACATGCATCTGGCCAGGTTGGCAGTGCACAGGTCAGATCGGAAGCCCGCAGGCTGGTTTGGTGGCCCACAGGCTGGATCAGGTTTATAAAATTTGTTTTTAATTTTTTAATTTTTTTAATTTTAAATTTTTTTAAATAGAGCTGACCGTGCGCCCAGCCGGTCAGTGGTGCATGGGTCGGGTCAGCGGCCCACAGGCTGGATCAGGTTTATTTATTTATTTGTTTATTTATTTATTCATTGAATCACCAACCACGTGGCCCACCAATCAGCTGTAGTGTAGGCCTGGTCGGCATTTATTTTATTTTATTTTATTTTGTTTTGTTTTTTATTTTATTGGATTTTTCTCCCATGTCGACCAATATTTGATTCAATCTCTTGTTTGTCCCATCCAGTCCTTTCTGATAGCACATCTATCACCACTTCAGAAATGACTTCTAAAAGGAAGATGGAGCTCTGCACTTTAAATGGAATTAATTCTCCACAAAAAAGGAAGAAGGTATTCTATCAGCTACAGAAACTGGATATGGATATGATTTGCTTTCAAGAGACACAGCTGAATAAAGGAGATTCAAAGCTAATTGGAAAATAAGAAATTGGGAACCTTATTGCATCAGAAGAGAGAGAAAAGAAGAAAGGTGTAGCAATCTATGAGCCTTTTCACACGACCCCTAAGATCCGCTGGCCACTTAAATTCGGACCAGGGATCTTGGGGGTTTGTTGCTCTTCCTGCGTCCCCACCCCTCCGCACTTCCTTGCTCCTGTCTGCGTGAGGGGAGGGAGAAAAAAAAGAAAGGAAAAAATGCAGGCTCACCTCCAAAGCTGCCCGGTAGCCCCGTCGTCGCCCTGATTCCTTCTCTTCCTTCTCTTAAAGGGGCGGGAGGCAAAAAAACCAAACACAAGCGAGGAGAGCCGGGCACTCACCAGATTATATCCGGATCTGGGGATTTTCACCCTCCAACAGCAGGTACATGAAAAGTGTGCTGGGATGTGCTTAGGTGGGCGTGGTCGCACTTAATTTCCTGCAAACTCCGGAGCTGGTGGGGAAACAATTGTAAGCTCCGGAGCTGGCAGCCATTTGCAGTGGAGTTTAGGGGTCGTATACAAATACCCTATGATAAAGAAAGATTTCAACCAAAATTAATCCATGCTTGAGAAGATGGAACAGTAGTGATGGTAGAAGTTACTAACGGGATGGATAAAATCCTGATAGTAAATGTTTATGCACCTAATTCAAATCAGAAGAGCGTTTTTGAAAAGCTATACCGAAACAAAGAACTAAGAGAATATGAGCAATGCTGCTTAGAAGGTGACTTCAATGCAATCTTTAACAGAGAAATGGATTCTAGCAAAACAATTAAAAAAAGAAAGTCGTTCTCTGATACCAAAACAATTTCTTATGTTGGCAGATGAATTAACACTTGTAGATGCATGGAGAACAAGATATCCCAAAACTAGAGACTACACCTTCTTCTCAGATAGGCACAAATCCTGGTCCAGAATTTATGCATGTTGGGTCTCCAGAACATGGATGGGAAACATAAGGGAGGTACAGATTCTCCCCAGGGCAATCTCAGACCATTGTATGATAACACTGGAACTACTGATATATAAACCACCAATACAGTGGAGACTAAACACAAATATTATCAGGAATGAAGATAATGTTATGACAATAAGGAAGGAAATGAACAATTACTTCCAAAGAAATTCTACACAAGGAACGTCTATGAAAACAATATGGGAATCCAGCAAAGTAGTATTCCGTGGCATACCTATCAAAATAACTGCAGCACAAGGAGAGAAGGGGAAAAAACTATAAAGAACTTGAATCTGATCTTTAAAAAGACTGAGATGAAGTTTAAACAAAATCCAACAGCTGCTCAGTTAAGACAGAAGATTCAAACTATACACCACAAACTGAATATCTTAATAACAGAAGATATGGCAATGAAATTAATAATTATCAAACAAAGATGCTTTGAAAATGCTAATAAAGTTGAAAAATGGTTGGCACACAGATTGAAGAGAGAAAAACCCAAAAATTTCATACTAAAACTTAAAAATAAAAAAGAGGAAGTTGTCACAAGTCAAGAAGAACTTAAAAGAACTGTAGAAGACTTCTACATACAGTTGTACAGAGACAGAGGTATACCTGCTGAAGAACATAAGAACATAAGAAGAACCATGCTGCATCAGGCCAAAGGCCCATCTAATCCAGCTTCCTATATCTCACAGTGGCTCTGCCAAATGCATCTGGGAGTGCACAAGACTAGATATCTGTTTCCTGATACCACTCCCCTGCATCTGGCCTTTGAAGTACCCCAGTTTTAAGACTGGAGATTACACATCTCCATCATGGTTTGTAACCCGTGATGGACTTTTCCTCCAGGAATCTGTCCAATCCCATTTTGAAGGCATCCAGGCCAGATGCTATCACCACATCCTGTGGCAGGGAGTTCCACAGACTAACAACGTGCTGGGTGAAAAAATATTTTCTTCTGTCTGTTATTACTGTCCCAGCCCTCAATTTGAGTGTATGTTTGGGAGAGGGAGAAGAGCGTCCCTCTATCCACTTGACTCATGCCCTATATTATTTTGTACGTCTCAGTTATATCTCCCCCTAACTCATCTCCAACTTCAAGTTGTGTTGTTGTTCGTTGGAAGATATATCAAATCTCCCCCCTCAGGTGTCTTTTTTTCCAGACTGAAGAGTCCCATATGCCTTTCCTCATAAGGGATATCCCCCAGCCCAGTAATCATTTTAGTTGCTCTCCTTTGCACCTTTTCCAGTTCCACTATGTCTTTTGTGAGATGCAGTGACCAGAATTGTACACAATACTCCAGGTGCAGCCTTACTATTGGCTTGTACAATGGCATTATAATGTTGGCTGTTTTATTTTCATTCCCCTTTTAGATAATCCTTAGCATGGAATTGGCCTTCTTCACCACTGCCACACACTGGGTAGACACATTCATTGAGTTGTCCAGCAGCACACCAAGATCTCTCTCCTGATCTCTTTCCTGAGAGTATATTCAAAAGAAGAGCCATATTAAATTATCTAACCAACACCAGAAAATTTTGAACCAACCATACTCTATACAGGAAGTCTCAGAGGCATTCATAAACCAAAAACAGATGATACCGCCAGGGGGAGATGGGATTCCTGCTTAGTACTACAGAAAATTTAAAGATATCTTAGTGATACCATTTAATAAATTGGCCAATGAAATCCAACAAGAAGAGGAAATGCCAAAAACATGGAAAAAGCAGTAATCACCATTTTCCATAAAGAAGATACTGATCCAGAGGAAATCCAGAATTATAGGTCAATATCAATCTTGAATGTTGACTACAAAATATTTGCAACAATCCTGGCAACAAGATTAAAGAGAGTATTGGTAGATGTTATCCATGAAGATCAGGTGGGATTTCTCCCAAAGAGATATCTGAGATCGAATGTCAGAAATCTTATTATTTTCTTAGAACATTATGAGGCTCGCCCTGAAAAACAACTGGCAATGCTCTTTGTTGATGCAGAGAAAGCCTTTGATAATGTGAATTGGAACTTTATGACAATACAATTAGAGGTGATGGAAGCAGGACAGAACTTTATTGGAACAATTAAAGCTATCTATTCCCAACAAAACTGCTAAAATCAGAGTAAATGGAAACTATACACAAGAAATCCAAATACAGTGGACCCTTGTATAACAAACAGTTTGTATAACATAAAATTTGTACAACATAAAAATTCCAGAGATAGGGGAAATTTGCTTAACAATATGGGGTGAATCTGTACAACATAAAATGGGATCACTCTGTTTTCAATGCATTCCTATGGGAAATTTGTATAAAGGAAAATTTGCTTAACATAATTTCATTTGGAACGAATTAATTCCTTTATACAAGGTACCACTGTAATAAGAAAATGAAGATTCTGACTTAAAAACTTGCAAAAGAAAGAGACTGAAGACCTCTTAAAACCCACAAAATTTCAAGAAGCAAAAAAGATAAAATATCTTGGTATAAACTTTACAAAAAAGACAAGCACTCTCATGAAAGACAGCTATTTGAAACTGATTGAAGAAATTAAAAAGGATTTAACCAGATGGGGAAACCTACAACTATCATTGCTGAGAAGGATCTCTACAATTAAAATGACTATCCTGACAAAACTTTTGGTTTTGTTCCAAACTATTCCAATCATCTTGAACCAATTTTTTTTCAAAGAGATTGAGAAGTGCATTGCTAAATATGTATGGCAGGGTAAGAAGTCAATAATTAAATTGAAATCATTACAAGATCTGAAATCAAGAGGAGGTATGGGATTACCAAATTGGATTCTTTATTATAGAGCCTCTTCCCTAATTTGGATAAAAGAAGGGATAGAATTGGAAAACACCAAGCTCCTGAAACTTGAGGGACATGATTAGAAATGGGGTTGGCATGCCTTTCTATGGTACAACAGAACAGAAGACTTCAAACCATTTAATAATCACGTATTAAGAAGAGCACTACTTTGTACATGGAATAAAGTAAAAAAAGCAAATGTACTTCAAAATTCCACATTAGGTAACACTAGTAGAAGCCTTTGCCTTGCCTACTCTAAGAGAAAATAAAAGACTTCTGACATACAGTGACATTCTGAATTTAGATGGAAGCTTAAAAACCCAACAAGAAATAGATCAACAAGGAGATGAGTTGGACTGGTGGGCTCACTCCCAGATCTCCTCTAGATATTCCAAAGATAAACAACAAGGGTTTTACTTGGAGAATACACCTTTTGACAGAATGTTGTTAGAAGTAAAGGAGAAACATATTAAGCAACTATACAAAAGATGAGATGGTAAAAGAATGTACGGTGAAATGGGCTCAAAATATAGGCTATAATATTGAGTTAGAACAATGGGAAAAGGTATGGAAAAACAATATAAAACTCACTAAATCAGTTGTATTCAAAGAAAACATCTACAAAATGCTTTATAGATGGTATATGACACCAACAATTTTAGCTAAAATGAACACTCAGATATCGAATGCCTGCTGGAAATGCAAACATAAAGAAGGCTCATTATTCCATATGTGGTGGTTGTGTAAGAAAGCTCAAAATATTGGAGTAAGATTAGACAGTTATTGCAAAATATGCTAGTTAGCCCAATAGATCCAAAACCTGAATTCTTTTTGCTAAACATAATGTCAGACACAATGGATCAGCAAAGAGTATATTTAGTATTTATTGCATTTACATGTTTTTATTATTCTAATTTTATTGTATTTTGATGTTTTAATTGTCCATTTTGATTGTGAGCCGCCCAGAGACCTTTGGGTAGTGGGAGGCATACAAGCTATATATATAAATAAATAAAAATAAATAGTAATTCTTATTATAACAGGAGGGAGACTGCTGGAAAGAATCAGGAATACCAAATGAACAGGAGTTGATAACTGGGGCACTTCCGGCCCACGGACGCAATGGCTGCTTGGAATCCGCAGCTCCGACTCGCAACAATAAACTTGATTTACTGTCTCTAAGAGACTCCGGACGCGTTAGTAAATGAGGTTATAAATTACTGGGGAGGATAGGTTGAAAACTATGTGCATTTAAAGAGAGAAAAATATGAAATATTGAAGCACTAAATTACTTTTGCTTTCTGCCGAAGCGGCGACGCTGTTAAGCGGACACAGTCAGAGCGGTTGTTTTTTCTTGGGGCTAGAAAGAGGGAAAGAGAGATCTATTACTCTGCTTTTCTGCATGCCAGCCAAGAAAAAGGCCCCAAAGTTCGTTTTTAGAACTTGGGCACGTAAGCCTTCAGATTCTACATACCAGCGAGTGTCTCTTGAAAGGCTAGAAACTCCTTCTGCAGTAGATACAATGGCGTCTGGCAAAACGCAAGAACAACAGACGGATCTTCTAAATGCAATGAAAGATATGAAAATGGAATCCGCTAATTTGCTCAAATTAGCTTTGAAAGATATGACCTCTACTATTGAGGATCATTTTCATTCACTATCTACTCAAAACAAAGAGTTAAAGAAAGATTTATCACATGATATTCAGCAAGTTCAAGCAGAAGTTTCCAAAAATGGTGCAGAGCTGAAAAAACTAGCAGACGAGGTCAATCAGGTTCAGACAATAGCCATCAAAAATGAGAAGGATATCGCTACTCACCAAGAGGAAATAGATTCTTTGCAAACGAAATTAATCTATATGGAAGATTATTCAAGATGGTCAAACCTCAAATTAATCAATTTTGAAGTTCAAGACAGAGGCAAAATGAAAAAAGAAATTCTAGCATGGCTTGACTCTATTCTTCCCCATCAGCTTGTGGAGCAAGATATTGAAAGGGTGCATTTTATAGGCAATGCAAAAAAAGGAATCTTAAGGCCAATTCTGATCAGATTTACTACTTACGCTATTAAAGAACATCTTATGTCTATCATCAGAGCAAAACCTGAGCTCCTGAAGCGAGGTGACAGAATTGTGCAAGTCTATCAGGATATCTCCAGAGAGATCTTTGAATGGAGGAAAATGATGCAGCCTGTGACAACTGCTCTGAGAAACCATAACATCAAATATAATTGGGGATTCCCAATTTTTCTCAAAGTATGGAAAGGCCCAACTCTGCATAAAATTTACTCGTTGGAAGAAGGTGAACAACTTCTGTGGGCATGGAATATCCAAGTTGAAAAGCTGACTCCTCCAGGACTGGTTGCCAGATCCTCATCAGTCTCATCTGACAACTAACTTCGAAGATTAAATTGGGGAGATCTGGAGTACCGAAGACGTTTCTCCCTTCTTCTCTCTCTCTCTCTCTCTCTCTCTCCTCCCCCCCTTCCCTACATTTGTTCTATCCCTGCCTGCATTCCTATCCTTTTTCCCCTCCCCATTTCCTCCCCCTGCTCTTGCTTTCCTCTTATTTGTCCTATGAGGGGTTATTTTTTCCCCTTTTATTTTCTCCTTTTTTTCGTTTTTGTCCTTTTTTAAAATTCCACATTTATTATTATTATTATTATTATTATTATTATTATTATTATTATTATTATTATTATTATTATTATTATTATTATTATTATTATTTTCCCCCTCCGGATTGAGAGGGAGGAAGGAAGAATAGAAGGAAGAAAGGAGTGAACTTTTTTCTTTCTTTATTTATTTATTTTAAAGCAAAGATAGACAATGTTAAGACTTAATACAACTTTTGGATTCCTTATTAGCCATCGAATGTGGACGGGTGCTTTCCCCCTCCCACCCTGCAAGGGCGCATACAAAATGTGTATGAGGGCTAGAAGGGTGGGAGAACAGAAATTAAGTGTAGGTCGTAGGGCTTGGGTTACTGTAGTTTTTATTTTAAGTGGTGTTTGTTTGAGTAGTTGCACTGTGGGACCGTGCCAGATGGACAAAAGAAAGAAATTATGGGTAAATTTTTAAAATTAGCTACACTGAATGCAAGAGGTCTTGGTTCTGTTCTGAAGAGAAAGAGAGTAGAGTCATTAATCAAGAGGAACAAACTGGACATTGTTTTTCTTCAAGAAACACATCAAATGAAAGAAGGACTTAATGAATTGAAATTACCCAATATTAACATATATGAAAAAAGTTTGGGATCATAAAGCAGGGGTGCCCAAACTTTTTGTAAGGAGGGCCAGATTTGGTGGCTGAGAATGTGTCAGGGGCCGGTTGCTCCCCAACCCTGCCACCCCACTGCAAGCCCCACCCACTTTCTTTAAAAAAAACATGGGGTGAAGGAGAGGGAGGGAGGGGCTGGCCAGCCAGCCACGGGCCACTCAGAATGGCCTGATGGGCCGGGATTGCCCCCCCCCGGTCCGGACTTTGGGCAGGCCTGATCTAAAGCAAGGGGGATAGCTATCTTAATTTCAAAGCATTGTGATTGTATTGTTGAAAAAATTGTGAAAGATATGGAAGGTAGATACATAATTCTTTAGGGCACAATCGGTTCAGAGCAATATACATTGATAAATGTTTATGCACCAAATACCAATCAAAACCTGTTCTACAAAGAGGTTTGGGAGCAGATAGAAAGGGTACAGAAGGGACATGTAATTATGGCTGGAGATTTCAATATGGTTATGGATAAAATCAAAGACAAAACAATCAATAAGAATGTTGACTGGAGGGTTAGGCATACAACCTTAACAAAATTCATTGCAAATACACGGTTAAAGGATGTATGGAGAGAATTGAAGGGAGATGAAAGAAAATATACATTCTACTCCCCAGTTCACAAAGGTTATTCTAGAATAGATTTTATATTTGTTTCACAAAGTTTACTATCTAAAATTTCAAACACAAATATAGACCTGATAAAAATTTCTGACCATGCTTTAATGAATGTTGAAATAGAAACCAAGAAGAATTATAGAGGAGCTAGAAGGTGGAGAATAAACCCTAGAATTTTCCAATTCCTGGATGCAGTAGAAAGAATACAAAAAGATTGGCTAGAAACTAGGAATATTAATGAAGAAGGCGGTGGACAAATAGGAGTTATTTGGGACACTTTGAAAGCTGTAGCTAGAGGCTACATGACAAGAGAAAATTCTATAATAAAAAATCGAGAGGAGGTAAACAAGAGAAATTTGGAAGTTTTAATAGCAGACCTTGAATCTCAATTTTTTTTAAATAATGACAAAAAATCTTAATCCAGATTGAGGCTAGGAAAAGAGAATTAGAAGACATAGAATTACAACAAACTCAAAGAAATTTACTATATTTGAAAAGAAACTTTTTTGAATATAGTAATAGAAACTCAAAGATGTTAGCTAAGATGGCACAGAAAAGAAAAGAAAAAAGTATAATAGGAAGGATAAAAGACCCAAGAGGCAATAACTGTACACAAATGAAAGAAAAATTAAAAGCTTTCCAAGAATTTTACCAAAATTTATATACATCTAAGAACAACAGGAGGGTAGTTATGGAACAATATATTTATAAAAACCTAAAGTCAAGATTAGCAGAGGAAGACAAGTTAGAAATGGAGAAATCTATTAAAGATGAGGAGATAGAGGATGTGATAAACAAATTAAAGAACGCTAAAACTCCAGGAGCCGATGGATTGGGACCAGAATTTTATAAGATATTTAAATCAATGTTAATACCTAAGCTAAAGAAGCTTTATAATGAGATATTGGAAGGAGGGTAAGCCCCTGTCTCCTGGAAACACTCGTTAACTATTTTAATTCTTAAGCCTAATAAGGATCCAACAGATGTCGGTTCCTATAGACCAATATCTCTTATTAATCAAGATGCTAAGATTTTCACAGCAATTCTAGCCAAAAGAATGTATACCTTTATAGATAAATATATCAAAGAGGATCAAACTGGTTTTATTAAGGGTAGACAAATGTCAAACACTATAAGAAGAACTTTGAATGTTCTTTATGAGATGGGAAGATTGCAAGATAAGGCATGTATTCTATCCTTAGATTTATTTAAAGCTTTCGATTGTGTTCAATGGTCTGTGTTAAAACTTTTATTAGAGAAATGGGGTTTTGGAAAAAAATTCCTAGGTGTAATAAATCAACTTTACTCAGATAGTACTTCGTCAATTATAGTCAATGATGGGATGACAGAACAGATTACTTTAGACCGAGGAACAAGACAGAGTTGTCTTTTGTCACCAGTTTTGTTTTGCATTGGAATAGAGTTACTCGCAAATGCAATAAGGGACAATGAACAAATCAAAGGTATAGGGAAGGAGGGGAAGATTAAAATCAGCTTGTTTGCAGATGACGCCTTGATAACAATAAAAAATCTGTTAGAAAATATATGAAGAATAAAATTACATTTAAAGGAATTTGGCGAAACAACTGGGTTATGTGTAAACTGGCAAAAATCAGAAATTATGTTGTTTAATCATGATAAACAAGATATGGAGGAGATTTCCAACTATGGATTGAAAGTCTGCAAATATATGGGATATTTAGGGATACTTTTAGATAAAGATTTGTTTAAGACCAGGGAACGGAACTATATCAAATTAAAGGACGAGATCAGGAATAAACTACAAAATTATTCCAAATTAAACCTATCATGGTTTGGCAGAATAGCATTGGTAAAAATGAAGATACTTCCTAAAATTAACTTCCTTTTTAGAATGCTACCCATTCAGTACACAGAAGCTGAAATTAAAGCTTTTCAAGATCTGATAAACAGATATTGTAATGGAGGTAAAAAAACAAGAATAGCTTTTGGTATAGATCACAAAAGGAAGGAGGCACAGGTATACCTAGCCTTAGAAACTATTATACAGCTAACCAGATTAATTGGGGGGGGGGGAAGTATTATATAAACCGGAAAAATAATATGGTGGGAACTTGAATCAGACTAGCTAAATGGGGATATAAATAAACACTTGTTCAGTTTCCCTTAAAAAAGATATCAAATTAAAAAAACCCTCCTGAGGTCCCTATTAACCACTTGGACAAAGCACAGAAGGAAATTGGCTCCGGAAGTACCCCCTCTCAGTTTGGTAATAGATCAGGAAAATTTCCCCACGAATATGAAGAAATATGGAGAATTATTTAAAACAATGAAAGTGGCAAGGGTAAAAGAGTGGATTAACAAGATGAGAATAAAGCAAGATATTAAGCGCATATTAGAAGCTAAACATTTAACATGGTTAAATTATGCCCAATTAGAAAGTTGGACGAAATATTGGATAAGGAGAAATACACAACTCAGAGAATATACAAAGTTTGAACAATTCTTGTTAACATATGAACCAGAGAAAGGAAACACAGGGAAAGGAGCAGTAGGTAAAATATACAAAATAACTGAGGACTGACTAGAGGAAAAGGAACAAGAAACCATAAGAGAGGTGTGGAAGCAAGACATTGGTAAAGAAATAAAAAAAGATGAATGGAATCGAATTTGGAATACGAGGATCTTATGTTCATTATCCGTTAGAATAAAAGAAAATTATTTTAAAACAATTTTAAGATGGTATATGACACCAGTCAGACTGAATAGAATAAATTCAAGATATTCTAAGTTTTGCTGGAAATGCGAAAAAAAAGATAGGTACCTATATTCATCTTTGGTGGGAATGTGAAATAGTTCAAAAGTTTTGGCAACAGATCTTCGGTGAGATAAAAGAAATAATACAAGCTGATATTAAATGTAAGCCAGAAATTGTGCTGTTATCACTACCACTTACTAATGAATATGATATAAAAACAAAAGAATTAATTGCAAATTTTATGACAGCAGCAAGACTGATTATAGCTAAAAATTGGAAACTGAAATTAGATTTTAAAATTGCCGACTGGTATAAGGAAGTGTGGGATATAGCTTTAAACGACAAATTGTCCTGTAGTATAAAAGTTTTGCGAGGGGAAATGAGCAAGGATATATTTTATGATATTTGGGGAAAATTTATAGATTAT
>JAHTLZ010000274.1:16254666-16299452 GCA_023846285.1 Phrynocephalus versicolor | reverse complement strand
TGTTTATTTTAAATAAAAAATTTATATAAAAAAGGAATTGATAACTAACATCCTTGAGACTGCAGAAATGGACAAGCTATCAGAATGGTTAGAGATACATTGGAAGGTGAAACACCAGGAATGTTGGAACAAGTTTTATATGTGGTTAGAAAAAAGACAAAGTTAAATTGTAAATATGACAAAAGCCTAAATTGTTTGGTTATTGATATGTACATATATACCTGAATTAACTGTCTATAATTGTAAGATGACTCTGATATTTTTCAGTGTTTTGCCCAACCTGCATCCACTCTTTTTTCTGTACCCCAAGTATTCTCCCCTATTTATCCTTTATCTATTCTATAGCAATTAAAGAAATAATAAAAAAACAGAACTGACTTAATGTGCATAGTACAAAGGTTTCCAGAAAACTGAAGAACTCAGCATTGTACATAAACTATTTGTGACACAATGTGGATGCTACTGTGGAGTGAACTGTCCTGTGACAATATAAAGATGAATCAGGGAATACAGATTGTATCATCACAGCTGTTCCTTGCTTGATGCTGTCTAGATGGGATAATATACAACACCAGCCTAGGAAAAGTAGTCAGCAGCAAGAGAACAGTGACATTACATGTAACTTGCACAAACCACAATTGTATCTAGGTATAAGTTTATGATATTTGGTGGTAAGTATGCACATTGGCTGCTCATCAAATGTACAGCTTTCTCAATGTTTGGTATAGATTGCATCTGTTGATAGTGCATTAAAGGCAGGCAGGCAGGCAGTCTCCCAGATCATTCAGCTGCCAACATATGCTATTTTCCCCACTGTTCTGTTTTGCTTAATTGAGAAATACAGGACAAGACACATTTTCTGTTTACCAGCAACATCTTCATTGTCATTAGTATGAATAATAACTGTTGTCAACTCCTGAAGTGGTCTCATTGTCATTTAACTGCTTTCATGAGATATTTTCATGGGGATTACATTCATAGAGTCACCATAAGTCAGAGGTGTTTTGATGACACATAACAGCCTTCTTTATTGCATTTTATGGTAATGATATGTGTACAATCAGTCCTCTGGATATATATTAATTTTTGGAGGGTTTTGCTGTTATCTCCACTGAAACTGATTACAACATTGTTATAACTACATCGTGTATTGATTTATTCTGATCCCAAATGGATATAACTGTCTAGCAAATGCAATAATTGTTCTCCATCTGGGGTCACACACTCTCTCTTCTTCCTGCATTTCTGTGACCCATTATTTCTAAATGTTGTATGATTCTCTATTCTGTTTTGCATCAGCTACAACACTTTCTGTTAATGTATGTTAATAATAATATGCTACTATATGCTAGTTCAACCAAACATTCTAAACATTTTCTGCATTCTCCAGTTCTCCCATGGACAGCAGACTCCCAAAAACATCCTTTTGTTTTAAATGAGTGTAAGTTCTGAGAATACTCTCTACACCTGTGGTACCATTAGTAATTATTACAGAGTTTTTAATATTTGAAACTATCTCTTGAATTTTGTGAAGGAGCTGTCTCTGTGAACAAACTAATATGACTGTGTGCTAGTGAAAAGGCTTAAGTCAGTTGTGTCCAAACTTTGGCCCTTCAGATATTCCGTACCACAACTCCCAGAATTCCAAGCCTGTATTGCCAATGATAATGGGCTGTGGGAGTTGTGGTCCCAAACATCTGGAGGGCCAAAGTTTGGACACCACTGGCTTAAGTAAAGAAAAAAGAGCAGCATCAAGCATATGTAGTATAAAAGAAGATAATGTTGTTTTGTAGGGTTGTGAATGTATAATTTTGTTTGCATCAATATATGGGACATATTATTTGGTTTACTAAATGAACTCTGAAATTTGATATTGCTTAGTAAGACTATGTCAGGGGGGGTGGAACAGGACTAAACATTTCTCTGAGCAGGGGCATGGAGCCACACTGATTCTTTTCCCCTGAGCAAGGTCATCCTCAGCCATTTTGAGCCTAGGTGTGTTCCCAAGCTGAGCTGCTGCTGAGAAAGACAAACAGAAAGAAGTGAATGCTGGTAAGTTTCTGGGGTGTTTGCAGTTGGAGTAGAGCTGCTTTAGAGGCCATATAAACAACAAAGGAATAAAATATTCTTACCAGATAGAAATGTAGTAAAATTTTAAATTTTAAGGCCCAGAATACTGCACTTGTTAAAATGGAGTCTGAGGAAGCAGCTGTAGTTACCTGCAACACTTGTGCCATGCTTGTCATCTTGCCAAAGCACATGGAGAACTACACTTGCTGCAAGTGCAAGCTGGTTGCTCTACTACAGGCCTTCACAACTCGTCGACCATGGGCAACTGGTCGCCCGCGGGGCCCTTGGAGGTTGCCTGCCAGGTCCCCGCCCACCTCCTGACCCACCACCATTTGGGGGGTATTGGCTCAGGGGACTTAGTGGGTGGTTGGGTGGATGGTCGAGGCTGTACTAGAAGAGAAGGTCCAGCAGCTAGAGGGCCGCATATACTGTATAACCAGCAACAAATTAAGGAGCTTGAGCTGTTCTTGGAGAGAGCAGAGCAGACTATCCTGGACAAAGAAGAGACAGGGCACAGTTCTGAGAAAGAAGTCAGTTCACCAACTCAGGAGGTAGATGCATGAAGGAATGTGACTTGAGGAAGTAGAAGGGCAAGGGATGGCTATGAGAGTCTGAAAATACAGAATCAATTTGAGGCTATTTCCCTCATCACACTTCACGAGGAATGCACAGAGGTACCACTGGTTCCACCTGAGGATCTCTCCCTCATCACACTTTAGTTACAAGAAGACAAACAACAGGAAGAAAGTAAAGACCTCTCCCTTAATATAGTTGATGAGGTGCATGTAGATGAACAGGCTGCAGGAGAGAGGCTCCTTGTACTAGATCAATGGTAGCGAACCTTTGGCACTCCAGATGTTTTGGACCACAACTCCCACAGTCCTTTTTCATTGGCAATACAGGCTTGGAATTCTGGGAGTTGTGGTCCAAAACATCTGGAGTGCCGAAAGTTTGCCACCAATGTATTAGGTGATTCAATTATTAGAAATACAGAGAGATGAATTTGTGATGTACATGATAACTGTGTGGTGACTTGCCTGCCAGGTGCAAAGGTTGCAGACATCATGAGAAATCTAGATAGTTTGTTAGAAAGAACAGGGAAGGCGGCAGTGGTCATGGTACACGTTGGTACCAATGATGTTGGGATGGCCAAGCAGTCAGTCCTGGAAGCCAAATTCAGGTTGTTAGGAAGAAGATTGAAGCCCTGGACTTCCAAGGTAGCATTTTCAGATGTGCTGCCTGTTCCTCGTGCAGGACCCACCAGGCAGGCAGAGCTCAGAAGCCTCAATGTATGGATGAGATGATAGTATTGAGAGGAGGGCTTCAGATTTATCAGGAACTGGAGAACATTTTGGGACAAGCCAAATCTGTTCAGGAGGGATGGGTTGCATTTGGACCATGATGGGACCAGACTGCTGGCACAATATCAAAAATGTTACAGGGCAACTTTTAAACTGATAACTTAGGGAAAGCCAACATGAGCTGGACAGCATCCAGTTCGGGAAAGTGTCTACTTTTGTAGTGAGGAGGATGCAATAATTACTGAGCAGAGTGAGGAGCTAGTCACCAGCACTCCAGCAGAAGGATGCAAGAGGCAGTCTAATGACGCAACTGGACTCAAAAGACTGCATCAGAAAAGCATTTATAAATGCTTGTATGCAAATGCCAGAAGCCTCTGGAACAAAATAGGGGAGCTGGAATACTTAGCAATAGATAAAAATATTGATATTATTGGCATCACTGAAACCTTTTTTTATTTTTTTATTTTTTATTTTTTTTATTAAAAGATTTTTATTTAAAAAAATATATACAAATTACATGAAAAAGACAAACATCAACAACAGTGCACCCCTTCACCAACAGGATCACTTTTCATATTTACATTCATAATCCTCCCCTCCAGAACAAAATCGATTGTTGCGCGGAAACCTTACCCTTATCCCGTACAAGCACATATTCAATAAATCTACCCCATATATCATAGAAAATATCTTTTTTTAACTCTCCTTTTTTAACCTTGAGAGAACAAGTCAATTTATCATTTAAAGCAATATTCCATACTTCATTATACCATTCTTCTAAACATAGTTCATATTTAGATTTCCAATTTCTAGCAATTATTAATCTAGCTGCTGTCAACAAATTCGTAATCAACTCTTTAGTTTTAACATCATAATTTTGATCCACAAATATTGATAACAAAGCAATATCAGATTTGGGCTCTATAGTCATTTCTAGTATTTCACTTAGTTTTTCACTGTTGGAGCAGCAGACACGGGCAGGAGGGGGCTGCCGCATGGCAGGTAGTGGACTGCGGTGGTGGCCATGGCGGAGTGCAGCCACTACCGCAGCTGCCAGTGGGGTCATGCTCAGCTCCACACCCCACCTCACTGGAGCCTCCTCAGCGATGGGGGGCACTTTAGAGTCCCGGTTCAGCCCCATGCACTGCCCCTCTTCCACGTGTGCCCCATTGGCTCCACCACCTGTGACTGGCAGCCGGCACTGCACCTCCAGAGGGTGCTCCCGGCGATGAGGAATGCCCCTGCCCCATCTGGAGGTGCCGGGCCTGGGATTGGCACATGGGGAGGGGGGTGTCCCTGATTGGTGCTCCACAATTTGGTCCGCTGCCCCACCCCTCGCTGCGTGGGCCACCCGCCAGACCCGCACCTGCCCCGCCAGATCCTTCGTACTTGATGGGCGTGGAGCTCTCAACCAATGCCATTTCCTGGCTGGGGGCCTGGGCATGTCAACAGCTGCCTTCCAGCTCCTTCTGGTGGGGAACGGGAAAGAGGGCTGTGGACAAGGGCCCCCACTCGCCGGGTGAAGAAATTTGCAGGCAGGTTCAGGCCAGTCCCCGTGCCACCTTCCTATGGCCAGTCCCCCCTCCACCCGCCCCCATGAAAGGAAAGAAGCTGGTGGGCTCCCGCATCTGCCCGGTCGATGTGGCTGGCTACCTTGCTTGTTGGCAAAGTGGGAAGGGAACGGAGGCCCTCTACTTCCAACTAGTGACCGAGCTCGGTTATCACTTTGGCGGTCAGAGGCTTCCTCCAGTGGTTGTGGCTCTCGAGCCGCGTGATCTGTCAGGGTTGGCGCTGGCTTGCACTGCTGCCTCTCATCTCACCTTCAGCTCTCGTGCCTCCGTGGGCTCCTCTCGTCCTGTTTCAGATATTGAGGGACAGCCTGGACTGCTCCTTTGCCAGGCAGGGGAGGGGGTACCCACCAGGCAGAGTGATGCACATTGGGGCAAAAAAACCAAAAGCCAATTACATTTATAAACTGATGGGGTCTGAGCTCTCTTCAGCACACCAGGAAAGGGACTTTGGTGTCCTGGTGGACAGCTCAATAAAGGCGTCAACCCAGTGTGCCTCAACAGTGAAAAAAGCAAACTCAATGGTAAGGAATAGGAACATTAGGAAGGGTGTAGAAAGTAAGACACTAAGTGTCATGTAACCTCTTTATAAATCTATAGTGAGGCCCCTTCTGTAGTATTGTGTACAATTCTGGTCACCATACCTCCAGAAGGATATGGAAATGGAAAATGTGCAGAGGAGGGCAATTAGAATGATGTGGGGAATGGAACACCGTCCTTATCATCTGAGGCTGTAGCGGCTGGGCCTCTTCACTCTTGAATGACAGCGCCTAAGTGGTGACTTGATTGAAGTTGAAAATCATACATGGTGTGGACACAGTACATAAGGAAAAACCACATCTCAAAAAAGACATAGTGGAACTGGAAAGGGTGCAGAAGAGAGTGACTAAAATGATTACTGGGCTGGGGCACCTCCCTTATGAGGAAAGGCTAAAACATTTGGGCCTCTTTAGTCTGGAAAAAAGGCGCCTGAGGGGGAGAAATATGATTGAGACGTACAAAATAATGCAGGGCATGAGTCAAGTGGATAGGGGGACACTATTCTCCCTCTCCCAAAATACCAGAGCTAGGGGACATACACTCAGATTGAGGGCTGGGAGAGTAAGAACAGACAAAAGAAAATATTTTTTCACTCAGTGCATTGTTAGTCTCTGGAACTCCCTGCCACAGGATGTGGTGATGGCATCTGGCCTGGATGCCTTCAAAAGGGGATTGGACAGATTCCTGGAGGAAAAGTCCATCACAGGTTATGAACCATGATAGAGATGTATCATCTCCAGGCTTAAAACTGGGGTACTTCAAGGACCAGATGCAGGGGAGTGGTATCAGCAGACAAATATCTAATATCCTGTGCTCCCAGACACATCTGGTGGGGCCATTGTGAGATACAGGAAGCTGGACTAGATGGGCCTTTGGCCTGATCCAGCATGGCTCTTCTTATGTTCTTATGTTCTTATGTTTTCCCTATTGCACAACACTAGAACGAGGGGGCATTCCATGAAACTTTTGGGTGTTAGATCTCAAACAAATAAGAGAAAGTCAAGGCTTTCACAGACCAGGATCACTGGTCTGTGAAAGCCTTGACAGCTTTAAGAAAGTACTGGACAAGTTCATGGAGAACAAGGGTATCAGTGGCTATCATTAAGGATGCCTAAGGACAACCTCTGGGTTGCAGAGATAGGCAGGATATCTCTCAATGCCATTTGCAGGGAATCGTAAGCAGGTGAAGACATCTGCTTGGAAATACCCTGAAGCAAATGGTGAGCCACTGTGTTCGACAGAATGCTGGACTGGATGGGCTGTGGCCTGTTCCAGCAAGGCTGTTCCTCTGTTCTTATGTGTTCTAAATTTCTTCCAAGAGACTCATATCAGAGGCAAGGTTTTCCTCAACCTCCAGCCCACTTGCACTGTATCCTTACAGCCAACCTGGGATGCAGGTTGTAGAGAGAGGGAGTGACTGGACCAGGGTCATCCCGTGAACACCTCAGCTGAGTTGCCTTTCACACCCAGGTGTCCCTGTGCTGGCCCAAGCCCAATCCTCTGCCCACTGCAGTGGAGTAACAAGCTGGCTGCTGCCCATGGAGCACCTTTAGGCGAACAGAAACAAAAACCGTGTCAGACACTACTCTGTGGTTACAAGAGGTGGCCCACCAAAGGCCCCTCTCCTTTCTACTTCCTCAGGCACCGAAGGGCTCCTCTGTGTGCCAGGCTTGAAAGGCGATCACCATCCTAGGCGAGTGCATTTCCATTGCCAGCCGTGGACATGCACTCGCTGTTACCACCTCCTCCCTTCCCCACCCTTGAAAAGGCAAAGACGGAAAAGACCAGGGAATGCTAAAGTTTGGCGAGAGCGGTAGACTCCATCCAGGAGCCGGTGTGTGCGCGCGCCTGGTGATGCTGGTGGTGCTGGTGCTGGTGCTGATGCTGGGAGAGTCTTCCTCCGCAAGCGCGCCTCAGCCCACCACATCAGCGGCTGCGAGCCCTGCAAGTGCCACAAGATCCCGTGCCGAGAGAGAAAGCGAGAGGGTGCGAGGGGATTATTTTTAAACTCCCCCTCGGCCCAAGGAGCCTTTGATGAATTATTCAGGAGGCAGAAAAAGGCCGGAGTGCTGATGTCAGTCAGGAAGAAAGGAAGCGGAGAGGCCGCGCTGCCGCTGCCGCTGCCGCCGCTGCAGCTTCGCCTGCTGCAGAGAGAGCAAGAAAGAGAGCGCGAGAGCGCCAGGGCGCGAGAGGCACACACACACACACGGACTGAGCATCAGGGTGCAGCATGCTGCCTGGCTCCCGTTCCAGTGCCAGCCTCTTCAGCAGCGGCGGCGGCAGCACCACCGGCATTGCTGAGGCCAGGAGCGCAGGGCTAAAGGGGCAGCCCGAAGCGGCGGCGGAGGAGGAGGAGGAAGAAGAAGAGGAAGAAGAAGAGGAAGAAGAAGAAGAAGAAGAAGAAGAGGAGGAGGAGGAGGAGGAGGAAGAGGAGGAGGGGGAAGCAGCATGGTTCGCTGGCGGGGCGGCGGCGGCGGCGGCGGCGGCTCCTTCTGGCTCGTGGTCCTGGCGGCGGCTTGCCTACTGCAGCGTGCCCAGGTGAGGAAGCCGGTCCGATGCCCGGCCAAATGCACCTGCACCAAAGAATCCATCATTTGCGTCGGATCGCCCAGCGTGCCGCGAAGCATCCCCGGCGACATCAGCTCCTTGTAAGTCAAGCCCAGGCAGGCGCCGAGCAGCTCTTCGTGGGCAAGAGAAGCGGAGGGGTGGTGGTGCAGGGGGGAGGGAGTGAGGGCAGGAGGGGGAAAGGAAAGCCCCCCCCCAACCCTGGCTCGCCGGCCGCCCCGCTGCCTCTCTACCTCCGGAAGAGGGACCGTCAAGTTTAGGACAGGGCGCGTTTTAACTTTTCGCGTTGGATGCTCTTGGCCAAGAAATGGGCATCGCAGAGAGTGAGCTTAGGGTGGTGTCTGCGTCTTCGTGGCTACTCTTGGTTCGAATCATGGTGGAGTTGGGAGTGGAGTGCGATTGTTTTGTAACAAAGGCCCTTCTTTCCTTTCATTTTATTTCATGAAGCCTGAGCTGCTTGAGGGGCTGCTCCAGAAGGTAGCAGTGGGCCGACCTAGAAAGCTCTATTGATTTTAGGGACCTGAATGGGACTTCATAGAGTAAGTGTGGCCATATTTGAGTGAAAGAAAGAGTTTACATCTCTTTAAGTGCCAAAGAAAGAGTTTACATCTGAATGATTAATTATCTAGCATTAGTTGTTCTGGGTGTAAAAATAGCTCAAGTTCCAGTACATGAGCTTCCAAATTTGCATTTGGAAATGAAGGAGATGATGGGTGTCACACCAAGAGCCTTCAGGTCAAGCTGCAGTCCTCTCTCTGCTTACTTGGGAGCAAGCCTCGATGAACTAGGTGGAAACCATCTCTGAAGAGTCAGGTATAAGATTGTAGTCTCCGCTACCATTTAATACTGTTTCATGTGCCCACGTCTTTTTCTTGCAAAACCAATTTCTAAATAAAGAATTTAAAAAAGCTATACAGTGAGAGAAGAAATTACATAGAAAAGTACCGTTTTCAGGATGGTGTGTGATGTGCTCTCAAGTTGGTTCCAGTTTATGGTGACCCTAAGTAGAGTTTCTAGATGTGTGAGGTATTTAAGGAATGGTTTTGCCTGAGCTACCTCCTCCCCATGAGTTCCCATTGTTGAGCAGTGACTTGAGCCCAGATCTCGCGAGTCCCAATCCAATGTTATCTATCACACTACTGTACATTGGTTTATATTATTTGGTGGCTATGGTGAAAGAAGACCATGGTAGACTACTTAAGGGGGGAGGCGGATGAGAACTGGGCAGTGATGGACCCACAACATCTGCAACGGCGTAAAATGAAAGGAAGAAGCACATTCTTCATTGGAAAAGAACATGTCAAAGCCATGTTCTTCAGATATAGTCCTCTCTCTGCTTACCTGGAAGCAAGCCCTATATCAGCCCTACATGAGAGTGAAATCAGAGTGTCCACCTTCCCTCTCAACATCCTTTTGGGGATGACAAGAATTGTAGCCTGAGGCACCTGTAGTTGAAGGAGCTATTCAATAAAATGTGTTCTGGTTGTTTCCTGTGAATATCTATATATCTAATATTTCTGTTTTTCCTCCTCTCAGAAGTTTGGTCAATGGAACCTTTCCTGAAATAAAAGAAAGGATGTTTTCCCATCTTCCTTCCCTGCATTTGTTGTAAGTATTCTACTGTTTCAATTAGAAGAGACAGTTAAAGCTCATCACTGGGTAGAGACACCATATTAGATGGCTCTTGACAAGATTGGGAAGGGTATGCCTGAGACCAGACCTTTGAGATGAGACATCCCATTGCCTTCAGTGCCCAGACCAAGATGGTGGTATATGGGTGTCCCTAACTCCCTATTAATGTTTTCTGCTCTTATAAAATGATTGCTATAATTTGTATTGATCATCTTAAAGATCCCTTTTACTCAGCTATCTTTGCCTTCTGAACTAGGAAATATACAGTAAATGAAATTCCTATATTACAAATAACAGATCAGATAGACTATAAAACCTAAGTGAGACTATATAAGCCTGAGTCAGCACAACTCATTTACTTAGCAGGCCATGCTAAGGGAATGTCTGACACCGATATAGAGCCATAGCAATCCACCTACCAATCAATGAGTGCCTAACAATCCATCATATTTTCCCAACATTTGAATGCTTTCTTATATGACTGAGGGATCGGGAGTTTGGGATAATAGGGGCTATGGAGACAAAAGAGGTAGGGCTGATCCAGCAACAGCTGGGAGCAGATCTCATTCCTATTCTAAAGATATTATTAAATATATCCTTTTATTTCTTCCCATATAAAGGCACATTCTGCTTTTGGGGAAGACAGTAGAATTGGCCATAGACACCACCAATTTCAAAAACTTACTGGCTGCGCAGCATTGGGAATTCTGGAAGTTCAAAAAATTACTTTCTCAAGATCTGTTTATGAGGAAGGAAACGTGCCATTTATTTGTGTTTAGACAAAACTGGAATAATAAGAACATCTTGATGGATTGTTAAATAGTGGATTGATAATATCAAGGGATGGCTGGCTGAATCAGCTCAATCTTCTCGCTGTCACATTTATCACTGAGGTTACTGTGGTTACAGCAACTTGGTGGGGCATGGGACAATTGAAGATGCATTGTTAGGAATTTTAGATCAGGCTGTTCTTTTTTTACTGAAATACGTATACCTATGATGTTGCTTAGGGTTGGAACTATTATCTTCTGGTTCAATATAAAACTATTTCTCACAAACTGGCTAAATGATTTCTGTGTTTTTCCTTTCTTTTCCTTAACCCTGTTGTGTTTCATCTGTACTTTATTAGTTCATTGCTAACTGGACAATTTAATTGGCCCAATGTTTGTGATTAACAAGAGCCCACATGAGGACCTTTGACTGTAGAAAAGATATGTCTGCTGACATGAGATGTTTTCAGGTCCATCTTAATGAAATGATTGTTTCAGTAGATGATGTATATTGATGTTCCTCACTGAGATGAGATGTAAGACTTTGATACTGAGCTACATGCAGGTAGATCACAGAAGAATGACTATAACTTTCATTATTGAAGAAACAGTAGAGTTTAATAAATTCATCATTCTCCAGCTGTTGTTTACTTGAATAATAAGATCAGAGAGTCTACCTATGTGTCATTTTTGTCCCGTATCTTGCTTTTCTACTCCTCTTTAGCCTTCTCCCATATCCTTCTCTGTCCACATCTGGCATGACTGGAACATGATTGAAAATCTGTCCCTGCCACTTGCAAGTCATAAAATTTAAAGTTTCCTCCTATTCCTTAGCATAGTAAATCATATTGTTTATTTGTTTGTTTGCTTAAACTAGTTATATGTCATCTTTCTCCTAAAAAGATCCAAGGTGGCTTATAGTATTAAAGAAATAACAATAAAAGCTAAAACAATAAATGATTTCAAATTTAAAAAGAATTAAACAAATACCATATTAGAACTTGTAAATAAAAGTAGTATTAAAATACTTTAAAAACAATAGGAATATAGTAGTTCTCTTTTCAATCGAATTGATCTGTCATTAAAAGAAAACCTGCCTAAGGAGAAAGGCCTTTGGTTGCTGGTGGGGAGATGGCAAAGGTGGGGCCGGCCTGGCTTCCCAGGGGAGTGAGTTTCAGAGCCTGGGAACAATGACAGCAAAGTCCATCTCTCATGTCCCCACCAACTGCACCTCTGAGGACGGTGGGACCCAGAGAAAAGCCTGCCTTGATGCTCTTTATTCCCCAGCAAGCTTATAAAGGGAAATTTGGTCTTTCAAATAGCAAGGGCCCAAGACATTGAGGGACTTATAGGATAAAGCCAGGTCTTGTAATTGTCCTCAGAAATGGCCTGGCAGCCACTGGAGCTGCCATTAATAGGGAAGCTAAGTGGTCCTTTTAACTAGCCACAAAGCAGCGTTTTGGACCTGTGGAAGTTTCTGAACACCAAGGGATAGGCACAAACTGCTGGTCTGTTTAGCAGCTGAGCAAGTCTTCAGCACTTCAAAGCCTGCCTCTCTAGCACGTGCCCACTGAGATGTAGTGCCTGGAGGACTGGAAGCCAGGCTGCAGCCTCTGAGTGGGCACTTGCCAGAGGAGAGGCAGGGGTCTGAGGTGCTGAATGCCTGGTTGGCTGCTAAACAAACTGCCAAACCAGTGGTTCATGCCTATCTCTACTGAACACTTTTGAAATGCAGCCCCACATAGCGCATGTTACAGTAATCCAGCTGGGCTGAAAAACAGGCAGTGTTTCCCAAAAAATGTTTGAACTGTGACCCCCTTTTACAGTAGCCAAATAATTGTGACCCCCCTGCCACATTTGCACAAAAAAGGATCCTGCAATCTGGAATAATAAGAATATCCGTTGGATTAAGAATATCAAGGTATGTCTGGATGAATCAGCTCCATCTTCTCAGCCCTTCCCTTCATGGGTAAAAGGGTGGAGCTCAGTCTCTGCCAAACCGGTCCTTCTTGGAGCGCCATCCCCAGTATGTGCAGCATGGGGGTGAGCTGTCGGCCCCATGGACACTCCCTTGTGGGGTTCCGCAGGGGTCGTCTCTCTCCCCCATGCTGTTTAACATCTATGTGAGGCCGCTAGCAGGGGTCATTAGGAGATTTGGAGTCTGAAGCCATCAGTACGCTGATGACATGCAGCTCTATCTCTCCTTTTCCACCTCTGCAGTTGAAGCTGTCCAGACCCTCGACCAGTGCCTGGATGCGGTCATGGAATGGACCAGGGCCAACAGGCTCAAACTCAACTCCGAGAAGACTGAGGTGATGTTCTTTGGGAGTTCCCCATCCGGTTATGGAGGCCCTCTCCCTAGCATGGAGGGTGTTTCCCTCCAGCTGGCAGACAGCGTTCAGAATGTGGGCGTGGTCCTGGACCCAGCTCTCACCATGGAAGCCCAGGTGGTGGCCGTGTCCAGAACCGCTTTTTTTCATCTCCGTCAATTCGCCCATACCTGGACGGGGACTCCCTGCGAACTGTCGTGCAAGTGCTGGTGATCTCGAGGATAGATTATTGCAACACACTCTACATGGGGTTGCCCTTGAATCTCCTCTGGCAATTGCAGTGGGTGCAAAATGCGGCAGCCAGGCTGGTGGCGGTTGTGCGTCTTTATGACCACATCACCCCGGTTCTGGCTCGCCTGCAATGGCTACCCATTGCATTACGGATTAGATTCAAGGTCCTGGTTTTAGTTTATAAAACCCTCCATGGCCTAGGACCTGCTTACCTGGCAGAGCGAATCACCCAGCGGTCAACTTCGGCCCATCCAACAAGGATGTCGCAGGCACACTCGCTCCAGGTGGCCACGCCCAGAGAGACCCAGAAAACCTTGACTTGGAACCGGGCTTTCTCTGTGGCAGGCCCCACCCTGTGGAACCACCTCCCCAGCGAAGTGTACCTTGCACAATCCCTACCGGCATTCTGGAGGGCGTTAAAGACCTTGCTCTTCCGTGAGGCCTTCGGTGACCTAGTTTAGTTGTTTTTTGTTTGTTTGTATGTTTTTGGTCTGCCATCTACCAGTATAACCTGCTATTTGCAGTTCATGCCAGGGTTCTATGCTTTTAGCATTGTTTGTCTATTGTAGTATTTAGTTGTGTGTTGTCTGTTTGACTGAATTTGATTCAGCTTATTGTGAACCACCCAGAGTTCCTTTGGGAAGATGGGCGGTATAGAAGTCCCATAATAAATAAATAAATAAATAAATAAATAAATAAATAAATAAATAAATAAATAAATAAATACAGCAAGCTTGTCAAAGTCGTGCCTCGCTGCCACTAGCAAGGCTTTGCCCAACTGTTGCCGCCTCCTCCTCCTCCTCCTTCTCCTCCTCCTCTGGAAAACAGCTGCCGCTACCATTTCTGCTTGTTGGTTTGCTGTTGAGGCTGCTGCCATGGAGGAGGGAACCAAGCCCCGAGAGAGAACATTTATTTTTATTTATTTTTATTTTTCTAGCTTATATGCCGCCCACTACCCATTTGCTGCCTGCTGCTATCCACTGTCACTGGAGTCCAAAATAACTGAGACCCCCCCCCAAAAAAAAACACCATTGCAACCCCTTTGGGGGTTCCTGACCCACAGGTTGAGAACTACTGGAATAAGACAAGCGTCATTGTGGCCAGTTCAGATATCTCTAGGAAAAAGCACAGCTGGTTCACTGATGTTTACTGTGTAAATGGACTCCTGGCCAGCACTGAAACCTGGGCATCCCAGATGAGGGATATCTTGAGCTCCCTCAAGATGCAAATCTGTGTCTTCAGAGAGCCTATAAGGACATCCAGCACAGGCTGGAGCCCTATTCCTTGATCTAGCTTTCAACTGACCAGAGGCATTTCTGTCTTGTCTAGATTAAGATTCAGTTTGTTTACCCTTATCCCACCCATTACTAACATCAGATGCTGGTTGAGAACCCTAATGGCTTCCTCAGATTTAGAGGGAACGGAGAGACAATGATTGGTGCTGTCTGCAGGCTGGTGACACTGAATGATAAAACTCTAGACAACCTGTCCCAGTGGTTTCATGTTGATGTTAAATAGTGTGGGGTCAAAGCAGAACCCTGAGGAACACCACAGACCAAAGCCAAGGGTGTTGAACAGGGATCCCCCCGCAACCACCTGCGTTCTCCACTCCAGGAGGGAACACTGGAAGGGAAGTATTACCCCGAAACAGGTGGTTCAGAAAGATACCAGCTCTTTTGCTGAGATGTGCAGAAAAGCAACAGGGACACAGGGCCTCTGTCAAATTTCCAATGCAGGTCACCTACCAAGGCAACTAAGATAGTCTGCATTCCATAACCACGCCTGAAACCAGATTGAAATGGATCTAGATAATCCATCTCATCCAGGACCTAGAGGAGGTCGATTGAATCAATGCAGATTTAGTGAGTCAAGTCCTCCATAGGTTCCATTGATACATATGGACTTACTCTAGCTTTGGCTTCCTGTGCTTAATGTATGTTGCTAATAGAGCAGATTGTGGCATGTGCCCAGTTCTGTGGTGCAGGAGCAATGAACATTATCCTAACTTGCTTGGGGCCAATCTCTGAATCATCTCACGTGGTTCTCGTATATTGTCAAGAAATACAGAAAGGGAAATTCAGCCATGTTTTGATGAGTATCATGTTTTGATGATTTCCTCTCTTCATTTTTAGACTTCTGAATTCCAACTCATTCACTCTAATAGCAGATGATGCCTTTGCTGGTCTTTTCCATCTAGAATACCTGTAAGTCA
Source organism: Phrynocephalus versicolor (assembly GCA_023846285.1). Lineage (NCBI taxonomy): Eukaryota > Metazoa > Chordata > Lepidosauria > Squamata > Agamidae > Phrynocephalus > Phrynocephalus versicolor. The sequence goes on along the minus strand of JAHTLZ010000274.1, from coordinate 16,284,233 downwards.
ATGTCTGTGTGTCTGTGTGTCTGTGTGTGTTTCCCTGAAACTGTGTTATGTTAAGTCTTCTGAGTTAAATGAATAGTCTGTCATGACTCACAAGTAGACATGGGCACGACTCGGCGAAATCCTCGTTTCCGTTTCCGTTCCTCGTTTCCGTTACGTAACGGAACAAAGAACGACAATTACTCCGCCAGAACTCGAACTCGAACCGACTAAAGAAAAATTGGGTCTGATTTGTCGTGGTCGTTCCTGGCATCGCAGCGATCGCGTGATGCCAAGCGGCACAGAAAAAAAGTTTTAAAAATTAAAAAAACCCGATTCCCAGCCAAAAAAGCAGGCAAAAATATGCCTGCCTGAGTGAGGGCACCTACCAGAGGGGTGGTTTCTGGGGGGGGGGTCCCCGGCCTCCCCTCCTCTCCTCTCCTGGGCTGCGTATCCTCGTCGTCTCGCCAACTCACCATGCCATGCGGTGCGGGCGGGGGATCCAAAATGGGGTGACCGCAAGAAACATGCAAAAATAGCTATTTTAAAACTGCCTGAATTTTTACAGTAGCAGCAGTGGGTTTTTCTTGCAACAAAACGTCTCCATTGATTTTATTTTATTTTATTTTTATTTTTATTTTTTTACACCTGCGCAGTGCGCAATGATGGGCTGGCCATGGGAGTGGACCATGCAAATTTTTGGAGCCATTCCACCAATTGCATGGCCACTTGACCAGGTTTTGACCGAGACTTCTGGGATGTGCCAGTCGGGCATAAAAAGCCCACTAACCGTAGCCCTAACCCTAACCCTAACCCTAAGCCTAACCCATACACCAGTACACTGTCCTTCTTAGTGGGTCAGAGAGGCACCCAGAGGTGCACCCCACAAACTCACCCTAACCTTACCCGTAACCCTAAGCCTAGCCCTTGCGCTAACCCTAACCCTAAGCCAAATCTGTACTCGCATTGCACTACACATGCAAGTACAGTTCCCTTCATAGTGGACCACAGAGCGCCCAGACTGAGGGAGCCTTCCCCCAGTGTGCACTGTGACACTGCACTGCAATACCAGCAGTAGGCCTGCGGTCAACAGAGAGGCACCCAAAAGACAGGTGCCTCTGCCACTCAACTTGGTATGCATATCCAATTGGCTATGCATGCCATTTTGTAGCAGGCCAGAGGAGGCACCCACCCAGAGAAGTGCCTCCAGGAGCCCGCTTTCCCTTCATAGCGGGCCAGAGGAGGCACCCACCCCAGAGAGGTGCCTCCAGGAGCCCGCTTCCCCCCCCAAACAAGTACTAACGACAGACGAAAAAATGACAAATGAAACGACAAATTTTTGAAAAATTTCGTGACAAACGGAAACGAGCCGAAACGGGCCGGCTCCGACACATGACAACTCGAAAACGTCATTTTCCCTGGTCGTGCCCATCTCTACTCACAAGCCCACTCACCTGGAGGAGAAATCTCCCTACTCATAGAGTTTAAGTTCTTTCCTCCCCACAACCCTGCATGTTACAGCTCACAGAAGCAAATGTCTGTATGAAGAACAGATTTCCTTTTTCCATTGCAAGTTGTAATACATGATTTAGGGACAGATTCAGTTTTCCAACATGCTGCAGATTATTTTAAAATGCATATTTAATGCTCTAGAGTGGTTTAATCTATTGGAATGCTTGTATTCCACACTTCCCCACACTAAAATTTTGCCCTGGAATTTTAACCGAGTAGGGCACTCAGATATTGCCTTTTATTTGTATCCCATTCTTTCCCTAGCCATCTGCTGCCCCTTTTTTTTACTAGAAAAAGAATCTACATAGAATACAGAGCAGAGGTATTTTTATTGGCTAATACTTTAAACAATATTAAAGTGTTCTGTTAAGACCTCCTGAGCTTGAAATGAAATGAAAGGGTGGGGTTCAAAGGACCACAGTACTCGTTCCATGCTCCAAAGGAGGCTTTGAATTGTCCTTCTTAAACTGCAGTCTCTGCTGCTAATGATTCATTCATGCCACATTGGAAACTACTTTTCAAACAGAGGGCATATTTTTTCAAAAGCAGATTGTGTTATGGCATGGGGTGGGTTGTTGCCTGCTGCTTAAAGCAAATTTTGAAAATCCTGCTGGGCATAATTGTGCCTTTGGGCAAAGCCCGAAGGAACTCTTTGGATACCAGCCAGTGTGTTGATTATTAAGAACTGGTGTTAAATTTGTGATGTCATTCCTGCAGTGATTATATTGTATATGGGCTCAATTTGAAAATATTTCATTCCTATATGTTGTGCTGCTGATCATAATGAAAAGTTCAATTATAGTAAGTTAACTGAGGGAGGTTTCATTAACAATGATGAATTTTACTGTAATAATCATTATTTTTTCCAACTCATGTCACACACCCTTGGAATGCTGATGGATGTGTTTTACTTTTGTGCAATAGGATTAATGTCAGAATGTGCAAATAAAGATTACAGCAACAGCTAATGCCTTTAGTAATACCATTCCATAGCACTAAGATTCTTACAAAAAGAAGAGAGAAAACATATTCTGAACTGTAACATATTGCCATATATGTGGTGTCTTAGAAGCAGTGCCTTCTGGAAAATGGCCTAAATGTCTTCAGAGTGATCATTGATTTTTTTCAAAGCATATCCTCTTAAATAAAAATCTTCCCCTTTTATAAGTCTCTTATTGATTCATATTTTAGAAGTGTTATCCCACTCTTGATTTTAATACATGATTATGAAAATCATGATATAACAGATTTTCATAATTTTACTGCAATTTGAGGCCATTAAAAAAAACTTTGCAAACTGCTTTGCGTTTCTTTGATAAAGAAAAGCAGAGTATAAATATTTAATTAAGTAAGTAATTTGAAATGAAATCCTTTTGCTTTCAGTAGGAAAAAATTAAGTACATGTTTAACTATCTCTAACTTATATTGATGGACCATAAAAGTGCTTAGCTTAGACAGAAGTGCTCCCTAAATTTGCTTTAATATTGCTTTTAATAGCTGCTATACGGATTGATGCCATGAACTCAACAGAGGAATAATATAAATATTTCAAGAAACATAACTAGATCATTGTACTCCAGATGCTTTGGATTCCTGATTGTTACACATCCTTTTGCACTCAGTGATACTTCAAGACCATGTTTGTATTTTCCTTTCAGGAGCAAGTAACATTCACAACGTGAAAAATCTGTTTAGATCTTCTTTGAGAAACTAGCAGCCATTCATTAGGTCGACATGTTGTGAATTCAGATTGAGTGAAAGGTTTTAGCCATCAGACCAGCAATATACATCCTGCTTGTGAATGCAGCTGATCAACCAAAAGTGTTGTAAGCAAATTCGCTGTCTGATCAAAGACCTACCATGAGCCATAAAGTTTGCATGAGGTTCCTCCATTGTTTCATGGGAATGGCTGTCTCATATGTAACTTGCAGGCTGATAAAAGGCTTTTGTCCCATCAAATCACAGCCGGCTTCTAAGACTAGAAAACAAGGAGGAATGCTATTCAGCTAGCTGTTTTTGTCTAGCACTAAAATGTCTCCTTCTTAATGTTCAAAACAGTAAAATCTTTCCGTGTAGGTTTATTGAAGGAAACAAAATAGAATCCATATCAAGAAATGCATTCCGTGGCCTTCGAGACTTGACACATCTGTAAGTTTTAAAAAATATATTAATTTGTATTATTTCTGTATTGCATTAAAATGGTGTTTCCAGGCTAGAGCTATATGTATCGTGTTACCTGCTCTGTACTCTTCTTTGCCTTTGCCCTGCCTCCAAGCATAGAAGAAGCTGCTTTCTTTTCACCAGTGCTGAAATAAGATTAAACTGCCTCTCTCAGCAAACAACATGTTTTAGACTGCCCAGTGAATACAGGGCAAAAGTTTCATCTCCTGCCTTACCTGCAATTAGCTTCTTAGAGTTCTTTGTTTCTTGAAACAATAAACATATTGGAACTCATTTCATGGAAGTAGGACAACAGAATTAAATGAAAATTGAATTATGGGTGAATATTGTGTATTCTGAGTAATTCAAAAATCACTGAAGTTTTTATTCTTATTTTTTTACATACGACAAAAATCACATTGGCTAAATCCAGCTGTGTGTAAAAAGGAGGTACACTGACTGAGTGAACTAGAAGTTGCTAAGTCAACATTTGCATTGATTCAATGGACCTGGTCTAGTAGGCACTAACATCTGGATTTAGGCCATTGTTGCAAATCACCATAGCATGGTGGCTAGAGAATTAATCTGAGGGTGATGATTAATGGCTCATTCTCAAACTAGGTGGAGGTAACAAGTAGGGTACCCAAGGACTTACTCCTAGGCCTAGTGCTCTTCAACAGTTTTATTAATAATATTCTGGAAAACAAAATTCACAGTTATCTAGATAGGCTGGAGCATTGACCTGAAAACAACAAAATGAAAACAACAGGGATAAATGTGACATACTGCACCTAGGAAAAAGAAACCAAACACACAGTTACAGGTCAGGGAATACGAGGCTCAGCAATACAGTAAACCCCCTCCTATTGCAGGGGTTAGGAACCCGTCCCAACCAGCAATAATTGAAAATCCACAATATGCGGATGCTGGGTCAGGTCAGGACTGGACAGGCTCTCTGGGGGCTCTTGTACTTAACCCAGGCCTGGCGCTGCCCCAAACGAGCCTACAAGGGGCTTTCCAGTCCCCTAGAGCCCCCAAAGTGCTTTCTAGTGATCTGGAGGTCACTTTTGTTTTACTGGAAGTCACTTCCAGTTTGTGGGGAAGCACTTTTGGGGCCTCCGATGGGCCTGGAAAGACCTTTCCTCCTTATGCAAGGGTGTTTTTTTTTCATATACTATGGACCCGTGATATACCGGGACCGCAGTATATGAACCACAATAGGGTGGGGGACAACTGTATTATGAGTGAGAAGGATCTTAGAATTGTTGTAGATCATAGGCTGAATGTGAGCTAACAGTGTGAGGTGGCTGTACAGAAGACAAATGCAGTTTTAAGCTGCATTGATAGAAGTGTGTTCACCAAATCCTGTGAGGTATAATGTTCATATCCATTTGGCACTGGTCAGGACTCATATACATTACTGTATCCAGTTCTGGCACTTTAAAAAGGATGCTGACAAATTGGAATCAGTTTAGAGGAGGGCAACAAGGATTATCAGGGTTTGGGAAACCAGTCCTTAGGAGGAAAAATTCAAAGAAATTGGTATGTTTAGTCTTGAGAAAATAAAGACTAAACATGCCAATCTCACCTGGGGAAGATCCTGATCTTCTGAAGGTCCGGCTTTTCCTCTTCCTCCCCTCACATGACTGAAGATGTGGGATAGCAGTTCCCATGTTCAAAGGTGCATTTTTATAAGTGTAATTCAGTCCCATGGCCAGCAGGTGGTGCTAGGATTTTAAAAAGGATCAGCTGGCTGGCACGAGGGCTTGGGGAAGTTAAAAAAACCTGGCACCCGATCCAGCTTCCTGGTGCTCAGAGGGTAGGGGAAAATTAAAAGAAAAGAAAAACAGCGCCGATCGGCCCCAGGAACAGCCAGTCGCGCTATGAGGAAAAAGAAAGAAAGAAAATCGGATCATCTACTTGGTCTCATGATGTCTGCCTCTTTAAAAGGTAGATTTTTAAGTGAGGCAAAAAAATTCCCTACCTCTCCGGTAAGTCTTAGAAACCTCGCTGAAGGTTTTTTTTTTTTTTCAAAAAGCCCGGTGGCCGTGGGGATGGCATTTTTGGACACGGTTTATCTACAAATTTAATCTGCATTTAAAGGGACGTGGGACAGGCCCCTAAAGGGATATATTACAGCACTTTTCAGATACTTGAAAGGCTGTCATCTAGATAAGGGGCAGGATCTGTTTTGGTCAACCCACAGGGCAGGACATACAAAAATGTGCTCAAAGTATAGGAAACCAGATTTTTGTTGAATATCTGAAAAAAACTTGTTAGAGCAGGAACCAATTACCTTGAGAGGTGGTGAGTGCTCCAACCACCTGGTAGATATCCTTTGCTTTGCATTCCTGCCTTGAGCAGGGAGTTGATTCTATCTTTCTATCTTTCTATGAGCAGGATGATGTGTTTTTAAAGTGAGGAATAGACATATTGGATGCATGGGTTTTGAAGAATCTGTGTTAAACCTGGCAAACAGCAGCAGGCATCAATAGGGAACCGCTAGAGTCCTCATAGCAGCAGTGGGTTGTGCCTTCAGAGCAGGGCCGGCGCTAGGGTTTTTTGCGCCCTAGGCGGGGGGCGGGGGGGCGGCGGCGGCCGGCGGCCAGTGGCCGGCGACAGGTGGGGGGGACGGATGGCGGTGGCCGGAGCCCCCTGTCCATTTTGGCGCCCTAGGCAACTGCCTAGTTCGCCTTAATGGACGCGCCGGCCCTGCTTCAGAGCATCTGAAATTGATTTTGTTTAGCTTTATTTGCATTGTCCAAAATGATTCTAAATATACATTTTATTGTCTGCTGCTTTCTGATCATTTATTTGCCCTCTGGTTTCTTCCCTGGGCCAGTAAGAAGTTGTAAGTGGAACTGGTGGGGAGAAGTGGATAAAAGGCTTGTGGTATTATGGTGTATGTGGTGCTTGTAGACCACAACAAACTGGGCTCAGTCTAGGAATCAGGGAATAAACCATGTCCTCCTCAGAGGTATATGGTTTCAGATATATCCCCAAGGCTTTCAAGCTACTTTAAACAATAACATTTAAATGACTGCATCATGAAATGTTTGTCTTCAGCATTTATTTCCATCCTTATTAGCCAGAGTTCCCAATGCATAGTGGCCAGTTTTCAATGTCTATCTGTGCAGTTTGATCTCAACTTAGCACATAAACAAGCCTGCAATTGTTCTTGAATTTTGCAAGCCATGTACTCTGGCACTGCCAGGAAAGGCACACTAGGATGGGCCCTTGCAGTCCTTGCGCTGAACAGTGAAATTAGAGATGGAAGCTGGAATAACATACTTACTAGCCCCTGTTCACAGCCATTAGTCTTCACAATACCCAGGAAGGAGCTCAGCTTGTTTCTGGCCTGTTTCCCTCCAAACACTTTGCCAGGGTTCCAAAACATTTTCTTTGTAACTCTCACTGCCCCCCTTTAAATAACATCACCAGCAAGATGAAGGCAGTTTGTTTAGGTCCACTTAAGTTTACCCGCTCTGTGTTTCTCATGCGAGATACTCCAAGGACCACTGCCTATGTTGCAATTGTTGCCCTCTGGATGGAAGGAATGCCACCTCATCCCACATTCATCTAGTGATTGCATCCATGCTTGAACTATACCTTGCCACGGACGTACCTACTCACAGAAATCACCTTCCCCACAGAAACTGCCTTCAGCTCCCCACTGTGCTTCAGGGTGGTGTTAATCTCTAAACGGACTCTCATACATATCATGCACGCAAGTGTGTGGTGAAAACAGGAGGGGCTGGTTATTCTCAATATTATTCAGAAAAGACAGCTGGCTGGCTATAAGTGGGGAGGGAATGTATTAATTCTGTGAGTTTAGTTCTTAGTATATGTAATTCTAGATACACCCCTTTGAATGTGGATTTTTTTACCCTCAAGAACAAAAACAGGGAGACTTGCCTTTCAATGAACGATGTCAGAATGTTATGGATTGCCATTAACTTTGAACAGCTTTGGTTATTTATTCACAATCCTATTATTCACTGTTAACACTGGGAGTTGGGAAACATCCAAGAGTTAACATTAGCTAAGTGATGTTCTATTTAGTTATTATCATCTCTTCAACTATTTTAAACACTTGACTTTACTTTTCCAGTTCATTGGCCAATAACCAGATTAAAGCTCTGCCAAGGGATGTTTTTGCTGATTTAGACTCTCTGATTGAACTGTAAGTAAGACCAAACAAAATCATTCATACTGTCTTTGGAAGCTTGTCCCTCCTCCCCTGAATGGATTTCAGAAACTGAATTTTTAATTTGAAATCTGAATTTCAGTCTCTCCCTTAAAACCGTGTGAAAAATGAATGTCTCTGTTGTTTGTTTTCATGCTGCCTGACCTTATTCTTTATCTTAAAAGAGATTGTGAATTGGAACATTGTGTTTCCATCATTGAGGAAAAAAATAAACATTAACATGTAACATTTAAACTAATGCTTATGATAATACTAATGCTAGAACTGAGTTTAGGCCCCAACTTAGTCATTCTCGGAGTTGATCCATTGTAATCTGTAAAGTAAAGGTAAAGGTTGCCCCCGCACATGCATGCTAGTTTTGTCCTATTCTAGTGGCAGCGATCATCTCTGTTTCTAAGCCAAAGAGCCAGTGTTTTGTAAGTCCATGGCCATGTGACCGAACACATTTCTACACACGGAACACTGTTTACCTTCCCACTTTTTATGGTGGTACCTATTTATCTACTTGCATTTACATGCCTTCGAACTGCTAGGTTGGCAGGAGCTGGGATTAACAACAGGAGCTCGCTCTGCTACATAGCACCTAGGATTCGAACCGCCAAGCTGCCAACTTTGCAGCTGACAGTTTCAGTGGTCTAGCCTGCTGACCCACCATGCCCCATACTGAAATCTGTAGGATAAATTAATTGTGACTGACATGAGTCAAATAACTTGGAAAATTGCTTTGGGCTGTGTGTGAAACTGGTAAAATCATTGCTTAAATACCTCACCCACCTTATAAATCAGTTCTGTATATAAATCAGTTCTGACGTGACAGCACATAACAACAAACATGAGTCCAATTTGTGGTTGGAAGCTGGGTTATGAATTTAATAAATAATCAAATAAAATGTACTTGCTCTTTGTATTTTAGTAGATCTGTTCTAAATATAGGAATTAATTCTATATCAATGCTTCATCTAATGTTTGGGTTTAAGTGGCACTTATTTTTAAGTAACAAATGGCCACATAAATATAGACATTGAATCTGTTCCCATGTACAGGTGTATCAGTGCCTAATCATTCAAAATATAAGAACTTACATTTTGAGTTATACTTACATAAGTGTTAAATATTTGAACTTGTTCCACTGAAGACCATATACCCCAACTAGACAAAGACAGGCACATTCACATTCTCTTTGTAACTAGAGATGGGCACGAAACATTTTTTATTTCGTTTTTTGTTTTTCATTTTGTTTCCTAATAAAACAAAACACGAACTGGTTTAAAAAAAAAAGATTTGGTCAAGTGTCTTCGGTTCCACTTTCTGGGAAATAAAGTGGAACCTCAGAGCATAATAATTGTTATATTGGGTCCAGTAATGGACTTCGATCAGGTCTATAGGTCATAAATCCTTCTTGGATGGTCAGTCTAACCTCTCTCCCAAGACTGTAGATGTAATCAAGTGGTGGTGGTGGTGGGGACACCCTGGCTTGGAAGGAAGGATATGATACAAATTTGTGAGATAAATTTTACACCCCCTATTGTTAATGACTTGGGTGACGAAATGCAGGGAATGCTTATTAAATTAGCAGATGACAAAAAGCTGGGCAGAATAGCTAATACTTTAGAAGAAAGAAACAAAGTTCAAAAAGATCTTGATGGGCTTGAATATTTGGCTGAAAACAACAAAATGTAATTTAACAGGGATAGGTGTGAGGTTCTACACCTAGGGGAAAAACACCAAATGCACAAGTAACAAGATTAGGGATATTTGGCTCAGTAATCTTACAAGAAGGGTATCTGAATTGTTGTAAATCACAAGCTGAATATGAGCCAACAGTACAATGGAGCTGGAAAAAAAAGGCAAATGAAATTTTAGGATGCATTAACAGAACTGTAGTCTCTAAAGTCTGTACGTTACTAGTCCCCTCTATCAGCACTGCTCAGGCCTCAAATAGAGTATTGTGTCCAGGTCTGGACACTAAACTTTAAGAAGATGCCACCAAACTGGAGCAGGTTCAGAGAAGGGCAACAAAGATGATTCTGAGACTGGAAACCAAGCTCTCTGAGGAAAGACTGAAAGCCTTGAGGGGAAAAAATACTGTGGGGAGATATGATAGCATTTTCCAATACAGTGATGCCTTTAATTATGAAAGGAAATATGTTGGTATAGGGGCTCAACCCCCCCCCCCCCGGTTGTGGAACCTGGGATGCTGGCTGCCCTGACCCATCAAGGGGATGAGCGGGTGAGTGGTGGAGTCCCCGCTCACCCCCTCACCCCCTCCCTGAATTGGGGCAGCCAACAAAAGCCCTTTCCCCAAAACAGGAAAATACTTTTGCCATCTTTGGGGAGGTGGGTTTTTGGGAGCACTTTGGGGTTAGGGTTAGGATTACCTCCCCAATCAAAGGGTAGGCAAAGGCTACTCCTGGCAGCCCAACACCTAGCTGATTTTGACAGCAGAGCTGTGTTGAGCTGCCATGGTTGCTTGGGGGGTTCACCCCTAACTCTGCAATGTGGGATGCTTTCCTCCTGCTTTGCTGGTTTGGGGCAGGCTTTCAAAAACCCTGTGCCCCCAAAGATGGGAAAGGGCTTCTTCTGTCTTTAGGGGTGGTGGGTTTTTGAAAGTGTTTGAGACTATCACCCCCCCCCCCCCAAAGATGCCAAAAGCCTTTTCCCATCTTTGGGAGAAGGGCTTTTGCTGGCTGCCCCAACGCAGGAATGGGGTGAGCCAGTGGAGTGGAATCCACCACTTGACCACTCATCCCCTTGATAGGTTGGGGCAGCCAGGATCCCGGATTCCCCGACCCAGGTGGGGGGAGGAGGCAAGCAGGGACTCCACTGCTCACCTGCTCATCCCCTTGACAGGTCGGGGCAGCCGTCACCTCCCCCCACCAGGTTGGGGCAGGCTTCCTATAGGAATGCATTGAAAACAGATTAATCCGATCCCTTTTTGCCTTTTTTGGAACTCTGGAACAGGGCATTCCTATGGGAAACCCTGTTTTGAATTACGAAACTTTTGAATTACGAACATTCCATTGGCACTTATTAATTTTTAATTCAAGACATCACTGCACTTGAAAGGCTGTCCTACAGAGGAGGGGCAGGGTTTGTTCTCATCCCAGAGTGCAGGAAACATAATCACGGGTTCAAGCTACAAGAAGTCAAATTTAGGGTGAATCAGGAGAAACCTCTTGATCATTATAGAAGTACAACAATGGAACTATTTACCCTGGAAGGTGGTGAGCACTACAATGCTGATTTGATGATTCTATGATGACTCTGTGATTCTGTAATACACCTACCAAGGCAATAAACCTTATAGGTACAAATTATATTTAGTTCTCCTATGTAATTTAAAAAAAAACAATTTTGGCAAAGCCAGCCTTGCAAAGCTTTTGATAAATACAATGAACAAAGAGAGATCCATGCCTTTCAGGCACAAGATACTCCCATTCGATGATGATCATAGGGCATGCGTGTTCTGAGCAGGGATGCACATCATCCCATTTTTTTAGGACTAGTGTTCCTCTACTTTGAGTATGTGCTATGTATGGTCCCTGTGTGTATTGGCAAGATGTATCTCAATGAGAATTGTTCAACATCTCAGTTCTATCATGTACGTATCTGTGTGCAGCCAAACCAATCTATTCTCAGCATAAAATGGTATGAATATGGCTATAAGAGCTTGGGCTGTGGATGTTTTGACAGCAGACAGTTCTGGACTGTTTAAATGTACTCAAATTAAATATTAAAGAAATTCAAGCACATTTAGGTTAGACTCAGCAACAGCCCTTTCAAATCTGTTTCTTTATGTATCTTTTTAGAGATTTAAGGGGAAACAAGTTTGAGTGTGACTGCAAAGCCAAGTGGTTGTTTTTGTGGTTAAAGATGACCAATTCCACTGTCTCTGATGTCCTGTGTATTGGCCCAGCTGAATTTCAGGACAAGAAATTAAATGATGTCTCAAGTTTTGATGATGAATGCACCACAACAGGTATTCTCCAATGTATATTTTACTGTAAATATTCGTAGATAACAGGGGCAGTGTGAGGTGTCTCATTCTGGGAGTGAAAATTGTTGATATTATTGCTTGTGTCTGCTAATGTCTTTTTTCTGGACCTTTTTGTTAAAATTGTAAGATTGTCCTATATTTGACCTGCTGTGTTATTCTTTACGTGAACCTTGATGACAGGTAAGAGACTCATCATTGTTCATCAACAACCTCCTTCATAGATAGGATGCAAAACGTACTGTTTTCCTTCAGCTTGCTTTTGAGGGGTGAAATCCAGCAGTGTGTTGAGGAAAGACACAGTTCTCTCTTAAGCATGTGTGTCCTTTTTCAATGCCCTGATATGCTATTGCTGTGTTCCCATGCAAGCTTTGTATAAAGCCATTCAAAGACATTATTGCCATCAGCCTTCATGCAAAAGTACTTGGTGCCTTCCAGAGTTACAAAACTGACAGAAAAGTAGACGTACAAACAGAATAAGATCTCAAGACAAAATATGAAATATTATTCAAAATGAAGGGAGATTAACTATAGCATTCAGAGGGAATATTTTAAAAATCCCAGTAAAGATAAAGGGATGTTTAATATTAATTTGCAACAAAATAGAAAAAGGTCTACAGGAATGTATGAAGGAGCATATAACTGTTGGTGCAGAACCATTTGTGGCTCTGGCTATCTCACATGTGCTTTAATTATTTGAGTTATTATCTGTAATTGATTAGCACTGATAAGTTAATTCTTGTATGTGCAGTAGAGCATTCCTTTTTGTTGCCTTCTCCAGAAGTATTAGGTTGCAATGAATGTGACTACAGTGGAGAATGTGCTTGAATATAAGTCAAGGTGCCCATTCATATGAACAGATGGACGTTCTTTACTGACAGCAGAAGCAGGGAAGTTAATACATTGCCCTGTCACCATACTTAAATATCCAAGTGATGCATAAATAGTCCGTGCTGAGTAGAACATATGTATATTGGCCAGTCATTTTGGGGTGATTGTACATATTGCCCAGGGATTTTCCGAAACATATTAAACCTCTTACAAACAAAACATCAGCTCATATTCTTGAACATTTGGTGGTTGTATACTTGGCTGTATTTTGTGAGCTGACATGTCCTGATTCATCCCAACCATGAACTCAAGGGAAAGGAGGAGGGCCAATAAGACTATTCAGCTTCATGTTTGCAAAGTGTAAATTAAAATATAATTATTCTACAGTGTTACATGAATTATAAAACAATTTAGGAGAAACAATGATAAATATTATTATCTCTAACCCCATGTGCCAGAAAAAGGTGGCCTTCTGTTTTGGCAGATTGATAGTTGTGTGATATTCAGTCGGTGGCTATTGAGATTTCACTGTCAGAATGATGACAAGGCAACATGGTTTGGATATTTTGCAGCAACACAGCTGATTCTTGAGCTGAACAGCAACAGGAGGAAAATAGCTGGTGCTTTAAAAGGGATAAAATCAGCAAAATGTGTTCTATTTTTCAAATAGCAGCAAAAGGAAAATGCTGAGAAAGCAGAGCAATGCCATTCGTGCAGAAACAATCTCACAGCCCACCTCTAGAATAGAAATGTACTTTTCCAGCAGTGTGAAGTGGAATTCTTTAAAACCCAAGCTGTGAAACAAATTGCTGAGATGGCCTCTTCTGCCATTGACATCTACCACTTCAGAGCAAACTGGATGTATCATTTAATCTCCCTTTTAGCTTTCCTTGTCTTGTCTGTTTATTCTCAGCACAGCACAGAAACAGTGTGATTGTCGTTAGTTCAGAATGTCCTACCAGAAAGAATGTGGCTGTTGCCAGTACCAAAATATAAGGAGAGCCAGAGAAGACATGATCAATCATAGCCTGGTTCTGGAAAGACACATGCTGCTATGGTGTCCAAAGGAGACAAGCAAGGGTAGAAACACATTTAAACAATAGCCTATCATTAGGAGAGTGAATTCTTTTGCTCATTTCACATAATTCTCACTTCACATAATTTCCTAATTATCTTGCCTTGTATTTCTCTGCAATCTTCAGGACCTAAGAACGGGATTCATAGGAAGACTTATTTCTCATTTGCGTCAGTCATTCATTCCAAGACTAAATCCATTAATGTGCTTTCAGCTGTAACTAAGTCTATTTATAGTGTTTTGAGGGAATCTATAATGTCTCTTTCTGAGAGGACATTTGACCCAGCCTCTGCCTTCTTGAGATTGTTTATATCTCGGTCACCTCCGAAGTGGGAAAGCTCAGAGGAGATGGCAGAAGATCAGAGAAGATGCTGCTGAGGGGCGGGGAAGGGCAAAGACGACTACTTTTTCTGTCATTGTTGAAAGAGCAAGGAACCAAAGGAGAGACAACAATTAATTGTTCATTTCTCCTCAAACCATGCAATTTCTTTCCCTTAAAAATAAAAAGTATCACTAGGAAGTACCTCTTCTCAAAAAATATTTTATGTACTGTTTAAGGAGTCAGTATGGGAAGACCAGCCTCTTCTTAGCATGTATCCTTGGAATTAATGACCAAAATATACAAAACTAGCTACCCCGCTCAAAAAATAAAATTAGGCTAATAATGTACAGCAGAAAAGAAACAAATGGGACAAGGGAATAGGAAAAGTCCAGCCAGAGTTGTTTTTTGTTTTGTTATTTCTAATGGAGAAATTCAGCGTCGTAAGACACTTATTTCATATTTCCTGTAAAGCTGAATTGTAACATGTGTATGTTTTCAATGGAAATGTATTTTCAGATTTTGTGATTCATCAGATTTTACCCTATGAATCTGTTTCAATTGACACATTCCACTCGAAAAATGATGTGTACGTAGCCATTGCCCAACCCAGCATGGAAAATTGCATGGTGCTAGAATGGGATCACATTGAGAAGAATTTCAGGAGCTATGACAACATTACTGGTAAAAATTGATGCCTTTGTGTTATTATTACTTAATTGCTCATTACCTTTTATGTTATAATAAATTTGTGAAATAAATATCACCAATGATGAGGAATTATATGAGTCTAACAGCATTTTGAAAGGTCGCAGGTTGCCCATCCTTGTCCCAGACTAAGCATGCGCCTCTTGGTCAGCGGGTCCTTGGATCCTTGCAAAGAACCTTGTGCTTGCCATTTCCATAAGCAGGAATACATTTTCCTGATCACAGCATTGATGGGTTCTATCTTCATTGTTAAAGGACTTCAGCTGAAATCATGCTGACATCAAGAAGCCTCTAATTTCAATGTCCCTACAAATCAATTGCAAAAGGGACAGGGCAGGGTGTGCATGTTCAAAACAAGAATTTACAGGTATATAGGCAGAGGATTCATTGTGATGTGGGAGAAGGGGACCATACAGATTGCCCAGAGCTATGATTGTATGTGGAAGTCTGGACATACTTAGGATCTTCCTTCCTTCCTTCCTTCCTTCCTTCCTTCCTTCCTTCCTTCCTTCCTTCCTTCCTTCCTTCCATAGGGATGCAATATATAGGCTCCTGCAAAAACATTGCAAGAGTATAAAATTATCTAACCAAATCTTTGAAACCCAATGGCTTAAGAATCTTTTCAAAAGAAATGAGAAAAGATCTCCTTAACCTTCAACATCTCATCTTATTTGAGTAACTTGTACAAAAAGCAGAAGTTGGGAACTGGCTTCTTAATCTAAGTTTCTTGCATGAGTGGCACAAAATAATAAAAGTTAATAATAAATTAGATTTTATTAGATACAATTATATAGTTATATAATATTCTAACCAACAAGAAAGCAATTTTGGGAATGAAGGTCCACAAACAGCTCTATGTCCTAATTAGTGCCATTGCTACACCGGACATGATGATATCGTTTACTTCCAATTTCTGCTTCCAGTTCGTATCTGTTTCACACCTGAGAGATTATTACACCTTTTTGTGTCATCATTTATTACTTAATAGATAATGGTGCAGTGTTTATTTAACAGGTGTTAAATCTCATTATAATAAACACAGGTCCAGTAGCACTGGAAACAATTCTAGTTCAGTGGATCTTTTCACAAGGGACTCTCTGTCAGAAAATCTACACTCTGAGCTAAAGTAGGACAGTCTCAGAGGTGATCCACTCTCCTATGTTTCTGCTAGACTGAGGGCATGAGGGGGACAGCATTGGAGGCAACCTTATGCTGGAAGAATGAGTCTCTAGCTCAGGATGCTGTCAGGGCAAGGTAGAAAAGAAGCATCTAGATTAATGATGTTAGCGCCTTCAATTACTAAACTACCCAGCCATCTTTTTGGTTACACCTTGAAAGGATCTGCAAAATGAAAAGGAATCCACTTGACTAGCTGGGCTAAGGCATCTGATCAAAAGAGTGATGTAAAATTACAATTAGACATTGCAGAAATGTCCACACCCCAGGCATTATAACAGGGCTGGATAACTTTTGACCTCCAGATATTGTTGGAATGAACTTTTTAGCCAGCAGAGTGAAGAGCTCAACAATGACTTAAGAACCTAAAGATTCCTAGCCCTTCTTTACAGAATGGACCAGCAAGCCTTGCCTAAGTATCTCCTCCCTTCGTAAGAATTCATACCATCTGTCTAAATGTGAGAGATGATGTATTAGTGCAGAACATTGCCTATGTTTTATTTTGCCTAATTAATTTTTATGCACCATTTACTAATAGTGTTTTTGTTTTTGTTGTTGCTGTTTGTTTTTTGTTTGTTTTGTTTTATTTTTCTGCTGTTGTCCAAAAGAATTACATATATTGCACCGCCAACATATTAATTGTACCCTGCTAATACTGCTGCTTTGTTTGAGCCAACAGGTCAGTCCATAGTGGGATGCAAAGCTATCTTGATTGATGACCAGATTTTCGTGGTGGTGGCTCAACTTTTTGGTGGCTCACACATTTATAAGTATGAGGAAAGCTGGACAAAATTTGTTAAATTCCAGGATATAGAAGTTTCCCGCATTTCAAAGCCAAACGATATAGAGCTTTTTCAGATAGAAAGTGAAACATTCTTCATCATCGCTGATAGTTCAAAAGCTGGTTTGACAACAATTTATAAATGGAACAACAAAGGATTTTACTCTTACCAGTCCCTGCATGAATGGTTCAGAGACACAGATGCTGAGTTTGTTGATATAGATGGAAAATCTCATTTGATCTTGTCAAGCCGCTCACAGATTCCCATTATCCTTCAATGGAACAAAAACTCCAGAAAGTTTCTCCCACATAGTGAGATTCCCAATATGGAAGATGTGCTGGCTGTGAAAAGCTTTAGGATACAAGACACCCTGTATATCTCACTCACAAGATATATTGGAGACTCAAGAGTAATGAAATGGAACAGCAAACAGTTTGTGGAGATTCAAGCTCTCCCTTCCCGGGGTGCAATGACCCTTCAGCCCTTCTCCTTCCAGAATAAGCACTACCTAGCATTGGGAAGTGACTATACCTTCTCCCAGATATTCCAGTGGGATAATGAGAAGAAGATCTTTAAAATCTTTAAGGAGATCTATGTGCAGGCACCTCGCTCATTCACAGCTGTGTCAACAGACAGTAGAGAATTTTTCTTTGCTTCCAGTTTCAAAGGCCACACACAAATATTTGAACACAAAATTGTTGACTTGAGTTTGAGCTGAACAAGTTACAGAAAGAAAGTGGGAGGGGGAAACATACACATAATGACATTTTCTCAGAAAAACAAATGGAAATGACACAGGTTCTTCTCAGTTCCAGTGGGAAGATGTGGCCATCCCATTAGTCCGCAGTTTTCTGAACTTTTAAAAAGTTTGCATATTTAATCAGGGATTGCATTAACTTGGATAATTGCATGCCATGCTCATGTTACCACTGGTAAACCTATTATTATTCAGAGAAAGTGTGCAATGCAGTAGAATTAATCCTAACTCACCTGAAACAACAATTCAAATTTGTAGACAGAAGTGGGAAATGATAAAAGTCTGAAAAGTCTGAAAAATCATTATGTAGAAACCTAAGAAGACTAAAACTCCAACGTGGAAAGCAACTCATATTTGAACCGACATTTCAGAACTGTTATTTAATAAGCAACACCATATGCTTCTTGCAATTTGTAAGTTCTGACCAACATGAAAGGGCCTGTTTTGTCATTTTTGCTTCAATGTAGGTCAAGGTCATACCTCATGGCATCCTTCTTGGCCCTTGAAAGCAGCTACTTCAGAAGGAGCCTCGAGAGGATATTGATGAATGGACCGAGAGGTGGCCCCATTGCTTAATACAGGGGTACCTTGTATAAAGGATTTAATTAGTTCCAGATGAAATTACGTTAAGCAAACTTTCCTTTATACAAATTTCCCATAGGTATGCATTGAAAACAGAGTAATCCCTATTGCGACCATTTTTATATTATGCGGATTTGCCCCATAGGCGATTCTGTTAAGCAAATTTCCCCTATCACCAGAATTTTTTATGTTGTACAGATTTTATGTTATACAAACTGTTTGTTATACAAGGGTCCACTGTATTTGCTTAAAGAGAACCTGATGCATCTCTAATCCACTCCTAAGTGTATCTCCCCAAAGTGGCTAGGTCACAAAAGACTTGCATTCAGTGGTCCAGCAGGCTCTGAACCAATTCAGCTAATAGGCAACCTACCTGTGCTTAATACTATGATTTTTATGATCCAGCCAATTTTAATGAGAGATATAAACCTATACGTCAGCCCACCTCTTTGACAGTGTCTAGTAAAAGATTCATAGGAGGGAATGACATCACATATAGCATTTTCCTGTTCATTTTAGTGTCATTTCCCATGGCTGGATCTGCATCCAAAGTTCAGCTCTTGAAAGTTCAATTGATTTCGGTGAGAAAGGATTAAATGCATGCTTAACTCTGCCAAGATGTGGGAATTCATAGTCTGTTTGTTTGGGTAGATAATCCCTTTTATGCCTGATTAGTTTTTAACTAACCACTAGGACCTGTGCCTTGGTACCTTTTGTGTGCTGAAGAATTTGTGTTTTCTTTGCTTTATGTACTTTATTTGCTGCATGCTCTAAAAATTGCATTTGTAAATCTTATAGAATCTGAAAAGCCTTCTCTTAAACTATGATTAGGCAATTTGTTCAGGTAACTGCAGATGGGAAGGTTGTGTGCAATGCAACAATCAGTTCTGCTTATAGTTATTAGATATTTCTCTCTATATGGCAAGAAAAAGCTTTGTTTGTATCCAGTTCCTCAGACACAAT
Organism: Phrynocephalus versicolor; assembly: GCA_023846285.1. NCBI lineage: Eukaryota > Metazoa > Chordata > Lepidosauria > Squamata > Agamidae > Phrynocephalus > Phrynocephalus versicolor. Next base: position 16,265,191 of record JAHTLZ010000274.1, on the reverse strand, counting down.
TAATGAAATAAAAAGCTGCACTGATATCTGGTACTTTCAGGATGGGTAGAGTGGGGTGTCCAAAATTATTTTATCCTTTTTGCAACAAGTATCAATGATTTTTCCAGAGAAACAAATATTTACAAACAGAAAAGAACATTCTGATAACTATAGTGACAATCATTTCCCCTTTAATCCCATCTTTAAAAGACTTGCAAAAGACTCTGCAATATATCATCCACATATACATAAAAAGTGATGGTGTTTATTTTAGAAAGCAGTATGGATGATATATTGCATTATCTTACATTTGTACGTCTTTATGATATTAATATGTATCATATATATATGATGCTTTAAACTTTCTGGATTATGCTCATTCCCATTTTAGTACCATTATTCCTTATCCATTCCTACACCAATCAGAAAGGGAATCTAATTTTTGATCAACCTTTGTTTTAAGGCAGTGGTTCCCAACCTGGGGGTTGGGACCCATTTGGGGGGTGGGGGGTCAAATGACCATTTCACAGGGGTCGCCATGAGCCAGTGAAGAAAAAGGCACAAATGGCTTGGGTCTGGAGGGGGGGAGGAAGGGGGGAAAGAGTGAGTTACAGCTTGATTGGTTGGAGGGGATGCCAGTAAATGGCACCAGAGGCTGTGATTGGCTGAGGGTGCCTGTAGGTTCTTTATGGCACCTGCAGCAGTGGCCTGCCAAAGGGGGCTTGTGGCCTCTTCCAAGCAGGCAAGGGGTCACCAGAACATGAAGAACTGTATTAAAGGGTCACGGCATTAGGAAAGTTGGGAACCACTTTTAAAGAGTGGTTTTGATCCAAATCTAGGTAGAGGGCAAGGGTGAATGCACACCTCTGTGTCCCAAGTTCAATATAACTGACTTTGTTGTATCACCTTCACTGTTTCTGCAAACTGTGAAGCCCATAATAATAGCAACAACTTAGAGATCATGCTTTTACATGTAGAAAAGGCTACACTGTGGGACAAGTGACCACCACAGGCTGTCTGGTTCTGTACTTCATCTTCCTCTCTCTGGTACTAATGCAAATGAAGCTTCAGTTTTGCCCTGGAGCAGGAACGTTCCTGGCTAAAGAGAACCTGAAGCCTCTGATTTGAAACTTGGCAAACAGAATAAATGTTAGTGCTGACAACACTAACCAAATGTCCAAGAGCAGTATTTATAACAAAATCTTCTCCTTAACGTGGACTTTTGCTGTGGTTGGACTGGAAAGGCGTGGAGATGCTTTGTTTGCAATCACACTGAGCTCTGGAGTCAAGGCAGTCTCTTCAAGCCAGCTCCAAACTCTTGCTTGGAGCATTGCATTTTATATAAGATGTGTGCACTGAATGAGCCAAATTCTTTTCTGTCCCTACCCATTTGAGACAAGCCAGTGAAACAGTAGCTGTTCCTATTGGAGTTAAAATGAAGCACTGAAAATGTTGAAATGCTGTTGATGAGCAAGTGATGCCACTCCCGTGCATTATTCAAGTCAAACTTTGTACAAGACACTTCAAGAAGGACTGTTACAGATGACAGCATTCAGGTTGTGTTCCTCCATTCATCATATCTAGAATGGCCCTTCAGTGTGTGGAGGCTTTGTCATGGTTTCCTAGGAAAAGGCAGCATGTCTACCCAAAAGAAGCAGTGTTTTCCCCTTTGGATTCTGGAGGAAAGTTCTCTTATATATCAGAGGCAGTTATCTTTTGCCAACAGAGGGGAAAACATGAGCAAAAATAGACTTTGCCTCCCTTTCCCATTGCAGATGTCTATGAGTCATAGACCATTCTCAGGGGTTGGATATAGCAATATCTGACATGTTAGAGCAATAAATGCAATGGCCCAAATCCAAAGAAAAATGAAACATCTTGCGATGCCTTAAAGACTAGCAGATTTATTGTGCCATAAGCTTATGGCAGATGCAGCCATGAAAGCTTATCCCGAAAATAAACCTAGTCGCCTTTAAGGTGGTATTAAGCTCATTCTTCTTTTTGCTGTTATGGCTGCATAATACTTATGTTTCATCTGAGAAAAATTTCCAACAACATTTTAAGTGCCTTTAGTTGCCCACCCCTGCAATCAACTGCTCTATACTGCCATCACGGTAGAGTATTTAATTTGGTCCTTCACTGCCTTTAAAAGGCTCTTTCTCTCTCTCATTCTCTCTCTCACCCTTCATGAGTTACATGAATGTTTCCAACACAGCAAGAGATATAAACCCACATGGCTGACAGCCAGCAGCATCTTTTCAATGGGACCAAAGCTATTGAAAAGGCATTGCTATAACTACATAAGAAGGTACATGTATTAAAATCAGGATTCTCAGTAAAAAGGTTCTGAAAAGTATTTCACACCATAGATTGAAACATGTTCATTTGAGGCATGTCAGCCAAATATGCTTCCAAGTCTGCGTGCAGCCTAAGCAAGCATCTAACATGTTACATTGGCCCTGATCCAGTTCTGGCTCTGGAGAACTAACTGTCAATGATCATGCACTTAATGACAATCAACAGTAGCTACTTCTAAATGTTCCTAGTGTACGCTTGTATCAGGCATATTCCAGCAAAAATTAGTTGACATCAAATACATAAGAATAGGACTTTTCTGAAATGAATTTATATTCCCTTGATGTGAATGGATTTGATTCCAACTAGGTTTGCCACTGGTCAGCGCGCACCTTCCAAAATGACTTACATAGGTTTGGGTACGCGCTACTAGAGCATGCAACTGGTATTGTCAATGGGAAAAGCAATGTGCTGGAATGATAACATTGAAATGCATTTAAAATTTGATTATACAGCAAGTAAGATAAAGCAAAAAATAGGGTCTTGCTCAAATGCACAACAAAAATTGGGAGAACCCCAAAACCCGCACAGCTTCAATAGTAACGGCTTGTGGATAAATCTTTTGAATAAATACAAAAAGTACAATGAATTGTTCATTGAAACCCCACTCATTTCAGTGGGATTTATTTCATCTTGCACCCAAAAATGTACATGGAAAACCACATTTCCAACAGTAGCTTTATCACTTTGGCTCATTTGGAGATAAGGTAGTCACCATGGAATGTTAAAGGTCTGGTTGTATGTAATGGTGCTCATTCTTACCTTGATAAACAGGATGACGTTATAAGCAGTATTTGGAAAAGTTTTTTTTGTGGAGATTACAGTTCTCAAAATTTCCCAAGCATGCATGGCCACTCCCCATGTGGGGAATTCTAATCCCCAGCTCTACTTAGAAGAATTTACCAACAGCTAATCATACATGGAAACAAGTCTCAATGAAATAAACAGAATCAGGAAAGATACAAGAGATGCATGCTTAACTCTGTCATAGGCAACTATGAGAAATAAAAATCCTTTATACTTTAAGAGCTTGGTTGATGCTGATAGGTTTTTATAAGAAAATTAAAGTTTGAAAACATGCTGGCTTTTTTTCTTGCACATCACAAAACCAACACCACAAATACAGTTTGGCCAAAGGGAAAAATGTTCCAAGCCCCATGTCTTCTAGTGTTAACAGTAAAACAAACTCATAACTCTCTCATTTAGTATGCTTAATGTTCACATTTACATTAATGGGATATTAAAACATTTAAGTTTAACTTTGGCTCCAGCATGTGCCCTTAGTGTTTCAACTATAACATATCAGTGCTGGCCAAGGCCTGGAAGGATGTCAGGAGAAGGAAAAAGTCAGGCCAGAGGAAACACATAAATGCATCAGTTAAGGGGGGCGAAACATATTTAGCTTTTACAATGTACCTTTTCTTCTTTTTAAAGGGAGGGACTTTTAAATAAAGTATCATACTTCTGCTTCTCCCCAGCATATTAACATTCAAGCATGGAAAAAATGAAATATGTGGAAAAGCAAAATACATGTTTTAGGGTGTGATTTATTTGGTCTTTTTAAAAGGGTTGTGAAGACAGCTTAGAATTATGTGAATTCCAATGATGTTCCCATTACCTGTGTTTTGTGAAAGAACAATGGATATAACTGATTCCTTTCAGCATTTAAATACATTAAGTACTCTGATTTCAGTGCAAAAGTAAAACATGCACATTTCCATTTCATTGAAATCAGTGGGACAAAATGTTTAATGTTGGCTGAATGTATATGTAAGAAAAGAGGTGGATATCTATGCATGCCTCATACTTTCATGAAATTATCTATGTTACAAGGCATCTGCAAGGAGGAGTGATTACAAACATGGGCATTGGGCACAGTTTTAATGTGTTGTATATATATATGCAGTAGTTTATGAAAGTGTGAAATGGTCTTGTAGCTGCAGAAACATGTTAAAGTTGTACATACATCTAACTCTTTTATGGAAAGAGTTTAATTTACCTTCTGTGCTACTTATACATACATGTATTTGAATAATATGTGAATAAAGTGAAAGTTAGCAAAGGAGTGCTCTTCTGTTTCCTAAAATGGTCATCTTGGAAGCACACAAAGAAATGAATGTTATGGGGTTCAAGGGAGATGGGTTCTCTTCAAATGTCCGAGCACAGATTGGCTGACAGAGAATACTTCCTGCTTATCATCTAAGGGGGGGGGTGACCTTTCCAAGTAGACACTGCTGTTCTATCATGTTGGTCTGTCTGAAGTAGAGCTCAGATGCCCTCCCCTTTCTCTGACACCTACCCACCCACCCATCTCACCAGTGAAGAGCTTAAAACATGAGTGGGCAGCTTATGGCCTTCCAAATGGTGTTGGCCTGCAACTTCCATAACTCGTAGTTAATGTAGCTAACTATGGAGCAAATGAATGGAACTGGGGTTCAACAACTACTGAGGGGCCTCCCCCCGCTAAAAAAAAATTAATGCATTGAATCCCAGGGGCTACCATTATCTTCCTACATCACTCAGAGGTCTTTCAGAAACATGCCTCTTCACTTTGTTCTGATTTCTGCAGCCATAGGATCTGCTGCCAAAAGCTGTTTATCAAAGTTTTGATGAACCTACTCTCATGAGTAGGTTCATCAGAGGGTCCAAAACTGCTTTCTGAAACTCAGCTTTTTCCAGGCCTGCTCTCATGAGAGGAACAGCAATCAGAGGCACCATGAAGGAAATTGGAGCTTTTCCACTCTGCAAATCTGCTTCTCAAAAAAGTGGTTGGGTCTCCTGTTTTCTGCAGCTACTGTTCACATGTATTTCTTTTGCTGCTATCAGAAGAGGTCCAGCAAACTATAGACTGGGAGGGGAATGTAGCATGTCCTTCCTTGTCACGGATAAAAACTCAATGTGAAATCACATGGCAGCAAAAACCCCACCTTTTATTCATCCCATGCGGAGGCACCTCTAAGAAAATCAGCAGCTCTCAGATTTGCTGCTGTTCAACATTAGCTCTATAGTCCAGTTTCAGTATCAAATAGGAAGCAAGGAGAAATAGTCCTTTTATAAATTCCACCACAAAATGATTGTAGAAAGCTGAATGTTTCCCCCTGAAGTTTTAGCTTAGACCCTTCATCCAGTAGGGAACCCATCAGGCCAGTTCTGCATGGACATCCATCCCCTCTGTCCTAGTCGATAGATTATTAGATGATTGTGCTTTAGAAAGTCAGGTCAGGGAGGGTAGTGAACATACTAGAACAGAATAGACATTCCTCTTGTCTAAGGACTACTTCCCCAAATATTATTTGGAGCTATGGAAAGCTTACGATTCAGCATGGCAGAGGATCTCCATCCCCACAACACCCCTGAAGGCCTTGCCTTGAGCATAACCAAATCAATGAGAATAGCCACCTGTCTCCCCATGGGCTGGCTTTTGATGACTTCTCTACTGAACGGTGGCCAGCCCTAGCGCTCTTCACCTGCTGTGTTCCTTGGGCCTCACGTGTGTATCCTCAGGTATTTCTTTTCCATACCTGCAGGCAAGATGGGCAAAAGCTAAGCCAATCTGCAGGAGAACATTTCTTGGCAGTGACATCCAGTAATTTGGTTGCAACACATGAGTTGTGTAATGTAAAAAGCAGAGGGGCAAAAATAAAAATAAATAAATGTCACCTTTAAATATTCTTAAATAAATCTAATATTTTTATAGATAACCAACTGTTGTTGTATGAGAAGCAATTGAAGGACTCTTCCTGCAAAAGAAATAATACAGGTATCTTCAGCCTCCACAAGAAGCAGAATGCCTCAAAATGAAAGGTTTTTTTTCCTGGTTCACAGTCCTTTGTGCTGTGTTTTGAAGACATCCAAGTTTTCCTCCCTGCTTACCTTTGAGTCCTGAAAATAGTTATTAGGCCTATAAACCCACAAGCTCTATTTTTCTCTGGTTGGCTCAGGCTGAACTGCAAGAGCTCCCCTTTCTTTCTTGGCATGCTGTATATACTGTACACATTCACCCATAAGCCAAACGCATATTTAATATTACTAATCAATAATTTGAATATATATATTGTTCTACAACAATGGTCTCTTAAAGCCTATAATCAAAAGCAATATTCAACCACTCATTAAAAACCTTTCTAACATTGCCTAAGCTCTCTGTCTGTGACGATTCTCAGTCATGCAGGTGAGGTTATCCAAAAGTTTGAGTCATGGCAACTGGACTTCTTTTCTTATTAGTTCAAAATGGTATCAAGCTCAAAACTGATGATATTGGGATTAATTTAGATTCCTTGTCTAACTGTGAAGGATCCTAACTATTTATAATTGTTTGGAAAAAAACCTTGGATATTGAGAGCCTGACCATTGCTGCAAGTCTTAACTCAACCTGTTCCCATGCCAATGCCAGGGCTAGGAGCCAATTGTATGAAAAATCTTAGTAATCCTAGCTTTCATGCTCTCCAGACTGACTATCTTTCCCTGAGCTGTCCTCTCAGATACCATTTGAGAAACATTGTCTACTGGAACCCAACTCAACCTCTCACATTCTTCTTTCCTGCTCCACTCATCACAAGCTCCATCAACAAACCCTGGCCCCATTCATTTCTAACCTTTCTGGATCTCCAGAGAGTATCACTCAGCACCTACTCAAGGACAAATCTACCAGATTGATGGACTCAGTGGCTGAATATTTGGCCAGAGTGCTATATACAACTAATGAGATCTTCAGGACTATGGGTGGCCACTAATCTGTTCCACTTCATCTCTTTATTTATTTATTTTGTAGTCTTCTATTCCACTTTTTGATGCTTTTGTCCAAGTCATTAATAAAAAGTTTGAAGGGCATAGGGACTTGTGCATTCCACTTGTTACCTTCTCTGTAGGGATTCCTTCGCCTGAAAGCCCTTGATATGCTAATCTCCCAGACCAGCTGAGGGGATTAGCGGCGGTAGGAATGTAGAGGCCTCACACACAGAGATTCTTTTTGGTGCCGTGCTTCGATGGATCAGGGAGAGTCAAGTCTGTAACTTCTCCCTCCTCCCCCTCGCAGGCTCTTTTTATTACCTCTCACAAATCATAAACACATCAGCAGAGAACCATCCAATGATTATACAGCTTGTATTCCCTGGTCATGCTCAGTTGCAGAGCATTGTCTCACTCTCTAGGCATCCATCCCCCCATGCTTCCTTCGTCGCCATCTTTAAAATGATCTGTCCTCAGCTCCTATTTGCCAGCTTATTACGCAATCAGAGATTGTTATTGTTGTGACGTATAGACATACTGATTGTCTGAGGCTTCTCAGTGCTAGGCTGGCAAAGCATAGGAGTTAGATCCCCACACTTCTCCTAGTTTGAAAAGGAGCCACTGATAAGCACTCAGTATAATTCGGTAATCAACTGTGCATCCATCTTACAATTCTTCTATCCAGCCCATACGTAGTGAGCTTCCTGATCAGAATATCATGCAACACTTTATCAAATGTTTTGCTGAATTGAAGATATATTATGCCTACAACATTCCCATCATCCACCAGGGAGATTACCCATTTTAAAAATGAGATAAGATTGGTCTCCCAGGATATCTTCTGGACAAATCCAGGTTGGCTTCTAGTTATTAGTGCATTGTTTTGAAGGTACTTACAGAGTGACTGATTTATAAGCTTTTCCAGAATTGTTTCTGAGATTGATGTCAAACCGACTGATCTGTAGTTCTCAGGTTCCTCCTTTTTGACCTCTTTAGGGACATTAGCTCTCTTCCAATCAACTAGTATTTCACCCATTCTCCATGATTTCCGAAAAGAATAGAAAATTATTCTAGGATCTCTTCAGCCGATTCCTTCAATATCCTTTGCTGCAATTCATCCAGCTTTGAGGATTTGAACTTATTTAAAGTAGTAAGGTACTATTTATTAGTTTATCAGTCTCAAGTTGCAATCCTATTTCCCCCTTGAACTTCACATCTGCCTGGATGAACATAGACTGTCTTTTGCAAGAAGACTAAGCTGAAGTATGAGCTGAGCACTTCTGCTATTTCTTTGCAGTCTCTTATTTTTCCATCCCCAGTAAGTAGCTGAGCTTCTTCTTCTTTCCTCTGTCTTTCTGTCTCATGTAGCTGAAAAATGCTCTTTTGTTGTGTTTAGTATCTCTTACTAACCTCAGCATTTGCCTTCCTAATGCCATTTGTACAATGCATTGCTGCTTGTTGGTATTCTTCCTGTATGTCTCTCCAATATCGGTAGTTATTACCAACAGCATACTGGTCTAAACCATTTCTATTTAAAAGGGGCAGGAGACAAGGCTGTTTCTTTACTACCATTGCTGTTTCATCTTTGTCTAGATTCCCTGCCATGTGAAATTTGGCTGGAAAAGAAGGTTGAGGCTCTGAAAGTGGGAACCAGGGAATTTAAATCTATGTCCATAAGATGATATGCCTATCCTGATGACATACTGCTGTTTATGAGTGATCCTGAAATCTCCATTCCATTGTTGATGCACTTGCCTGAGGATTTGGGGCACCTCTCTGAGTACAAAGTAAACTGGAATAAATCAGACCTGATGCCACTGTGTAAATGTGGACCATGAGAGATTGCTTGAATCTGACCTTTTCAATAGTGCCTGAAAGCTCTCATCTGTTTGGGGATTTGTGTGCTCAGGAACATCAGGCAACTAATTAAGTTGAATTTAGAGCCAGTACTATCCACAGTAAAACTTGATCTAGACAGATAGGAGGCCTTTGCTCTTATCCTTTGAAGGTAAAAGAAGCACTCTGGAAGTGAACATCTTTCAGTGAATAATTTAAGCCTTGAAAAATATACCTAACTTCATCCCTCAAGGGATATTTAAGAAGTTCAATGAACTATTCAAAGGTTTATTTAGGGATCCTCTTCTTCTACATTCTCCCTCCAAAGGCTACAGCTACCAGTCAAAGAGGGAGAGAGACTTTTTTGACTTTTCAGACTGCACTCTACCTTAACGTTTTCCTGCTGTCTTATATGAATGAATGGCTGGACTATGACAATGACTTCAAAGACATTCTCCCCAATAGGCTGTGCTGGAGTCAGACCTTTTAGACCCATTCTTTCATTTGAGGTGCAGGGCTCTACCCACTTCCACAAATTTAGCAAAGCATCACCTGATATAGAAGCAACACATACAGTTTGGTTGGTTTTGGCAAAACAATTTCCAGTTCTCCTGTTCACACATGAGACGCTCATAATTTGGTACAATGTTGGTGCCAAAGATTGTTGGCTGACCACTTGGGCTGCTACTGGAATTATTCCTCTTAATCAGCTAATTAAGGAAAGATCGCTTCTTGCCAATTGAGAACATGCAGGAAAAAATTAATTGCCTGCTAATGCTAAGTGGCAATGCCTGCATTGGGCACTTCTGCTTACTGAATCTAATCGAGGTATCTCAGTCCAAATCTTCGGGAGCCCTATATAAACACTGCAGATCAAACATCATACCAGGGGTAAACTGGAAAACTACAATGCATTGTTTTATATAGCTAATGGAAACTAAGTTTGACTCCTCGGTCTTGATTTCTCAGACCTTAAATCAAGGATGGCACATTAAAAAACAAAAACTTATATTTTGTGCATACTGGACACCACAAAGACTGCTGCATAAACAGAGGTCATCTTCAGACAGATGGTGGAGATATGGGGTGCTTCACTTCTCCATATGATGCTGTGGACAATGATGACTCTTTTCTGAGCAACAGTAGTAACAAGAATTAATTCTGCAATGGATACTATTTGAGATATCAGACATACAGGCCCTGATGAAATGCATTCTAGAAACCTGGAAGTTCTCTACAGGACAGCATAGGTGGCCTTCTGATTGCCAAGCATTTTATCTTGCAGGGATAGAAGTCCAAATTCACTGTCAATTAGTCAATGGACAGAAGGACTAAACGAGCTTGCAACTTTTGAACCTGTGTTATACTGGCATATGCTATGCTCTGACCTGTATTTGGGGTGCATGTATGGACCAGTATGCATGGGGCATTGTTCATTTGAGGAATTAATGGTCCACTGGCAACTGCTCATGTGTAGAAAGACCTGATCTCATGTCCATTTTTTTTCTCTTCATCCATACACAGAATTTGTTTTGCTCCCTTTCCCTTTTTTCTTTCATGCTTTCATTTTTCTTCTTCTCCTTCCTTCCTTCCTTCCTTCCTTCCTTCCTTCCTTCCTTCCTTCCTT
>JAHTLZ010000274.1:16243521-16254656 GCA_023846285.1 Phrynocephalus versicolor | reverse complement strand
CTTCCTTCCTTCCTTCCTTCCTTCCTTCCTTCCTTCCTTCCTTCCTTTTTCTCTTTTCTTCTTTTTACATTGAGAAATGTATTCAGGTATATTCACCCATTATATACTTTTTTAAAAACAAATAAAAAGATTTTTAAAAAGAGACGGGATGCGGGGGTGGGGGGGGGAGTGTCATTCCATTACTTGCCTGTTCAGCTTCTGAGACTTAGGCATTCCCACTGGCTGAATATCAGGGAATGGGCCCCCTGCAGCTCTCATCTGCGACCTCTACAATCCCCACAGCCTGGCAACTATGCAGATGTTCCTAGCACCTTCCAGCCTCCCTAATAACTGCTTTAGATTATTTCACTTATGAACCAAGTGTGATTACACAGAGAATGCTTTAAGACTTCCCTAGTTGTTTAGTTTGCACAGGTTGTTCCCCCACCAAAAGTAGGCTCATTAATTTAGTAGGAAAAGTCTTGAAAGTTTCATTCTGGAAACAGTCCACAAAAAATCCTGGACAGAGGTACCCTGCTGAAAAGCACAATTGTATCCTTTTTTGTCCAGTGAAAGGACAGATCTTCCAGGCTTTTCTGGCACTGATCTGCCCATCCACTGGCAGATCTCCATGTACCTGCTTTCAGTTATTTACAATTGAGCTGACGAGAAAAAAATTAAACAGGAAGGGGGGGGGTCACCAGAGATATATGGTTTTCAAACAATGGTCCTTGGATCTCCTCAGCCTTGAGACAACTGAATTGTCAACTTGGTGTTTGCTGCTTTCACTTTGTTTCCTGTTTTGAGAATTCTACTTAGTGGACAACAACCTTAATATAGATTTCAAAGAGTTGTATATTGGCTGAAAACTACTTTCCTAGAGATTTGTGTTAAGAGGCAAAACCTATTGTAACCCGTCGGATTAACTGAAATAAATCTATTTAGAATGGTAGTAAATCTTTGCCATAGGGATGAATGGACTATGCAGGGTCTAATCCTAAGCACATCCAGTAGGAGTTCAGCCAAGTAAACTAAATAATTAGGCTGGGCAGTGCATAATTTCAACTTGGTCACACTTATAATGGTTTCCACATGGGCACTAATGCTTCTAGAACAGAAGCTTTGCTCCTGGGTCTCTTGCAGCCCACATCTACAACTGGCGCAAACCCAAATCCAACAGATGCCCTTTGCTTTTCCACACAGCTCTGCTGGTAGAACTGAATTGGCAGGCAGTGGTGCTGTTCTAATGCCACCAGGTAAACTGATCTTAGTGGCATTAGAGGTGTGTGTGTTTGTGTGCGGAAAATCTTCAGGGAATTTTGTCAGTGTCCCTGTGTATAAATGTGAACATGTGTTTCAGTGTATGCCTACAGCTCTCTACCCCTTCCCCAAAGACCAAAGTATTTTAGAGAAACATTTCACTCAGGAATGACCATGTCTGATGACAAAGAAGTTCACCAGGGCCACCTTGGCCCTTTACAGCAGATGTGTGTTTAGCAAAGACTACATATTGAACAGTAGTCTGTCCTCCAGCAGTCATAGGGCACCTTGTTTGACATATGCAGTGAACAGTGTAGCTGATTCTGAGATCCACCGCCAATGCACACAATCCAAATTAACCTCTTGAACAGAATAAAGATTGTGGAGACCCTAAATCCCTCATTATCTTCCTAGCTCTTTATTAACTTTCAGCAGAGCCTCAAGGTTGTGTAGAAAATGCAATCTAAGCCTTTCTTTCGCCAGAACCTCCAGCTAATACTTATGTTTGCCCATTTCAGCAAAACTCTCTTTTTACTCTGTCTTTTCTAATGTGGCTGTGAGTCTCTGAAGGTCATTTCGTAAAGGCGTATATCACTACATTTACATCTAGCTTGTACTATTTGCTCATTTAAATATGTGGAGTTATCTGTTGACACACTTATTTCTATTTACTGCTTGGACATTAGTACTGAATTGTGTGAAAAACCATCATTTTCCAACTATCGTGGCTGTTTCAATTTTTCTGTATGTAACTCAGCAGTCTGAATCATCATCCAGCTGCAGGTGCTTTATTGTAATTTTCTCAGCTTCACTGTGGTTGATGTAAGGTCAGTGGTTAATAAAACACTTGCCATCTGCTATTATCAATACATTCCTGATTTTGAATGTCCATTGGAGATATGGTTAACGGATGTATGGGGAGTCAAAGTCCTCTGCATACTAATTGCAATAACAATCTTTATAATAGCAACTCTTAGAATAGAATAGAATAGAAATCTTTATTGTCATTGCCCCCTTGCAGGAACAACGAAATTTTGTGGTTGCTATATAAAACTCATTTAAAACATTTCACATAGATTTAAAAACAGGTACAACACATAATATGACATATAAAATGACTAAAATATGACATATAAAATAAGCTGACTTCAAAGTCCAGGATTTCCGTTTAAGGCCAATATTGCTCTAAAAAAGAAGCTATTTTTGAGACGGTTTGTTCTTGCCCTCGGTACTCTATATCTCCGTCCCGATGGCAGCAACTCGAAGAGGCGATGACCAGGATGTGATGGATCTCTTAATATATCTAATGCTTTACAGTGGCACCTGGTAGTATAAATTTGTTCTAGGGTGGGGAGTGAACAGCCCACAATACTCTCTGCAATTCTTATGATTCTGTGCAACACTGTCTTATCCTGGTGGGTACAACTTCCATACCACACACATAACCCATAAGTAAGCACACTCTCAATTGCACAATGATAGAAGGCCAGCAGCAGCTTTTGTGGAAGATGGTTTTTCCTTAAAGTTCTCAAGAAAAATAGCCTCTGCTGAGCCTTCTTTGCAAGCCCCTTTGTGTTGACACTCCAGGACAGATCCTCCTGTAACTCAATGCCCAAAAATCTAAAACCTGTAACCCTCTCCACACCAACTCTTCAATTTCAGCCTTTGCAATGGCCTGCTATACAAAAGAAAAAACATAGCACTTGAGCGCAATGTAGATTGCAAGCTCAAGAAATGAATGATTTTCTGAAATATTCCCCAGCCCCATGACAAATAAGGAGTCCATTCTCTCTCACTTTCCATGTGTTTGCCTTTCTGTTGAGCCCTCCTTGCCTGAACACTGGAACTAGACAGTATGAGGGGCAAACATCTACCACAACAGAGAGCAGCCCAGTGTTCCATTCTAGTTCCCTGCTTACAGATAACACTTATCAGGAAGAGGTTGGTCAGGAGAGCCTACTAACTGTTGTAAGATAATGGCAAAGATATGGGGCCCGGGATGGTCATTAAGAAACAGAAAGGGTAGTAAAATGTAGGCAGTGTTTTGACAGTAAGGGAGCCAAAGGAGCATGGTAGCAAGATATATTTTTACGATATATCGGAGAAATTTATTTATTTATTTATTTACAAGATTTTTTAGCTGCCCCACTACCAAGAGGTCTCTGGGTGGCAATATGTTTTAAAAGAAGGGAAAGGGAAAGGACCCAATAATGACTCTATACACCTAAGATGACTTAAGAAGAAGAAGAAGAAGAAGAAGAAGATTTCCAAATGGTCCTGGGGGGTGGGGAGCACAGTTACATGTATGCTTTTTATTATTGTTATTGTTTTTTCTATATTATTTTTTAAAATAAAAAATTTAAAAAGAGGGGGGAAAGGAACATGGTGGCAAAGAGACATGGTTGGAGGAAAGAGAAGACAAGTAGAAAATAACATGAGCAAAACATCACATAGGCCCTCGGGATAAAAAAATAAGAACACCTGTGCACAATTGGCAGGAAGACCTCCAGCAGAGCTAAACACTACTGAACTTCTTTTGAAGTTTTTATTTGTTTGGGTGCACTTTTAAGAGAACAGCACTTGTCAACAGAGGCACCATAAAGCTAAGTCTATCTGCCCTGAAGCTGGAAGGGATGAAGGCTGAGAATTAAGAGCTTTAGGTGATCCAAGCACTACACCATTCCACCAACTGATAGCACCAGGATTCTCAATGTTGCACCAGGTTCTAGCAGATAGTATAATATTTGGTGAAGGTTTTTTCCTTGTACTGAAGTAACAGAACTACTTCTTTGCAGCCCCAGGGATACAACTGGATACATTGTTGCTGAAAATTAAGGTATGAGTAGGCCAGTGTTAGCTGCCTAGATGCCCTAAGCATATCCGATCTCGCCTGATTTCGGAAGCTAAGCAGGGTCGGTCCTGGTTAGTACTTGGATGGGAGACCACCAGGGAATACCAGGTGCTGTAGGCGCCTGGAGTAGGAACTGGCAAGCCACTCCTGTATTCCTGCCAAGAAAACTCCATGAATGTGGAGTCACGAAGGGTCAGTCACGACTGTAACGACACAACACACACACACAGGCCAGTGTTGGCAAACCTATGGCACGGGTGCCAAAGATGGCACTTGGAGCCCTTTCTGTGGGCACTCTACATTGCCCCCTCACAGCCACTTGTATTCAGGTTTAATTGCTGTATTAGCACTTTGCGAGAAATTTGTAGGTTTTGAAACACAGTTTGGGCACTCGGTCTCTAAAAGGTTCACCATCACTGGACTAGGCTACCAAAGTTCAGTAGTACTTCTACTTACAAACGGCTTTGCTTACGAGCAATTTGACTTAAGAGTGGAAAACCATTGGTGTTTTAACTCCTGCCTTACAAAATTTTAAATGCGGTCTGCTCTACTTTTGATTTTTTGATTTCATTTATTTTATTTTTTAGATACGGCTGCTCTACTTATGAGTTGTTCGACTTATGAGCATGCATTCGGAACAGATTAAACTCATAAGTAGAGGCACCACTGTATGCAAAACATAAGGAAAAAGATCACAAACGTAAAACAGTGAGATTCAGAGCAGACTCTAATACACAAATGAAAAGAAATGTTAATTTCTTTATAAATCATCCCAAGTGTTAGAAGGCTCCATTGTTGCCATCAATGCCAACCCTTTATGTTCTTTGTACATATTTGAAAAACTTTTTAAGATATTTTTTTTAAAAACCCAGGGTAAATGTTATTTTTAATATCATGTAATATTCTTTAAAAGAATAGTGTAAAATGTGTATTGAGAACTCGCAACCTATTTTATTCTTGCTTATACATAAAACCCAGGACACATTACATTCCTTACAGAAAGAGGTGCTGCTTTCCCAAGCATATTGAGAATCTGCAGTGTTCCTGTGACTAAGAGAGGGTGGCTTCTGCCTAATGAGCATCCTGCACAGTCCTATAATTAGGGGAGCAAAATAACTTGCGCAGCTGCACAGGACACAGCTGTGGCACATGCTGCAAGATGTCTGGCTTCATTGCTCACTCTGCCTCACTGCTATAATTCCTCTTTACAAATACACTCTCCTGTTATGCAGTTGATTCCTTTGACCAAAAATCATTGCACTGCATTGTTTCCTTGCAAACGGAAAGGGGAAAATCATTGCATATTTGTAAGGATCATTTCCAATGAAAACCCTGGTTGATTTTTTTAGACACAATCTTCAGATGAAAATATTTGCTTACAAAATGACCTTTAGTTGTTAGAAGTCTCAAAAATGTTAAAAACCATTGGAATACTTTCTGGAATTACAGAGCAGTTTTCAGGTACAGTTTCCAAAGTGGACTAAATGGAACAGATTCAAAATCCACTATCAAAAATTTTTGGAATAGAATGTCAACAAGCATAAGAAAGTGGTATGGACCAGGGAGAGGGGCAGAGGGCAGCTCACTAGCACTAGTCTTAGAATCATAGAATCATAGAACTGGAAGAGACCTCAAGGGCCATCCAGTCCAACCCCCTGCCATGCAGGAACCCCCATCACAATATTTCCAACAGATGGCCATACAGCCTCTGCTTAAAAATCTCCAAAGAAGGAGACTCCACCACCCTCCACAGTAGCATATTCCACCGCCGAACAGCTCTAGCTGTCACGAAGTTCTTCCAAATGTTCAAATGGAATCTCTTTTCCTGTAGTTTGAAACCATTGCCCTGAGTCCTAGTCTCTGAAGCCATGGAAAACAAACCTGTTCCTTCTTCAATATGACATCCTTTCAAATATTTACACATAACTATCATCTCCCTCCTCAGCCTTCATTTTGAAAAGCTAAACATTCCCAGTTCCCTAAGCCGTTCCTCATAAGACAGTTCCTCCAGACCTTCAACCATCCTGGTCACCCTCCTCCGTTCCCGCTCAAGGTTGTCAACATCCTTTTTAAATTGAGGTGCACAAAACTGGATACAGTACTCCAGGTGGGGTCTGACCAGAGCAGAATAGAGTGGTACTATCACTTCCCTTGATCAAGACACTAAGGTTCTGTTGATGCAACCAAGAATCGCACTGGCTTTCCTGGCTGCCGCATCACACTGCTGACTCATGTTCAATTTGTGGTCCACCAAGACTCCCAGATCCCTTTCACAGGTACCATTTTCCAGCCAGGTATCTCCTATCCTATATCTGTGCAAATCATTTTTTTTTACCTAGATGCAGCACCCTACATTTCCCTCTGTTGAAATCCATTCTGTTAGCTTTGGCCCAGCACTCTGATCTGTCCAGGTCATTTTGTAAGGTCTTGCTTGCCTAGTTTTACAGTTGATTGGTAATCTTCTCCTATCTGTCTTTAAGGTCACCTTATCTTTCTTTTTGTGCCTCCATTTTTAGAGTCACTCCTGCACAAATGCAAACCAACTTCAAGTGATTCTGCAAACAAGTTTAGTAATCCATTCCCCAACACTATCCCCATTTAGATACACAGTTGTCCCCAGTATTGGGTAACTCATGTGTCCCTGGACTGCAGTTCCCAAAAGGCTTCAGTACTAGCTGTGTTGGCTAGGGTTTTGGGGAGTGGCAGTCTGAACATCCTAAGTTACCCACCACTGGGAACCATTGTATTTAGGCAATAAACAGTGAGTTTCCCAGAGTGTGCCTTCCAACTAGTGTCCAGATTACTTCTTCTGAATAGGCACTAGCTCTGTATTTGGCTGGCACATTCTGCAGGCTTGTGTACCAAATAATCCTAACAAGCAATACATTCCCTCTGACTAACAAAACATGCAGAAAAAGTTCTTGAGATCTCTTGGCTAAAGTGCTAATGTTAGAGGTAAACTCCAGATTCCCAGCACTGCTTTGATTGGTTTCATTAAAACACAGAGGCTCTTAAGGAAAGGAAGCATCCTCTGAAGGCCCTTCAAATAAAAATCTATCCTCTGTAAAGCAGGTCACATTGTTCAGTCTGCAGTAGCCTATTCCTACTGCACACTGCTGAATTTCCCAAGGTCCAATGAAAGAAATTCAACACAGAGAGGTCCAGGAAAAGTTACCAGTTTATTAGGCCTAATAAAGAACGGTAAGGCCAACTAACCCACAGCAAGGCAGTGCAGCATGGTCGGCCCAGAAACAAAATGGTTGCAAACTTTTATACCTTTCCCCCTCCCCTCCCACAGAGTGTGCACAGATCCCTGGGATAGGTAAAGTGTTCTGCTTATATACCGCCCCATACCACTACAAGTAGTCTCTGGGCGGTTTACAATTTTTAATTACACCAATGGTGACAGTCCGGGGCGTCTCCCAGGGTGGTCCTGGGGTGGTTCGGGGGTGGTCTTGGGGCTGGTAACATTACCCAGTCTCTGCCCCATAATCCAGGTGTGGCTGGGTTAATGTTTGCCATTGAGGTGTTTATGAGCCATGATGGTTGGGAACAATGGGGCAGAAGGAAATTACATTGTCCAGGGGGGTTGGGTAATCTTCATTTCAATAGGAGGGCTGAGAAGTCAACAGAAGGGTCTCAAGTTGTGAGACAAGTTCTCCAGGGTATGTGGAAAAGAGACAATGGGAGGTCTCCTGGCAGTCTCCTGGCTGAGATTCATCCTATTGTCCATGAGGAAATTCCTGCCTCGCCCTGGAATCTCCTTGAATCTCCTTGATTGCTGTAGTCGCTTCTGGAAGATGCAGCCATGCCAAAGAGTCACAATTTTCCTCCTTCTCTCCCCATGGTTCTTGCCCAAGATGGTGGTCCTAAGCATAGAGAACAGGTGGGGGGGAGTACCCAGGAAAGCATGGTGGGGTGAGGGGTTAAGAGGGGAGCAGAGGAGGTGCCCTTCTAGCTCAAGGTGGCGGGGAGGGGAAGGCAAGAGAAAGGGGGGGTGTGAAATCTAGTGGAGGGGGAGAAGGAGAATCCAGGTGTGTATGTAGTTTTGTCAGTAGTTTAGGCTCTTCAGGGTCTATGGTGAATGATGTTGTTGTATTTCAATTAATCAAAGCCTCCTGGTTCAGCAACAGTGCCACTCAGGCTGGGAAAAGACGGCAGAGCAGCTTGCCTATTATTTCTATGGGAAAGTTCCAATTTGTTTGGGGTTTTTGTGTAGTGCTTGTGCATGGTGTGGGGCGTGGTTTTGGGGTGTTGGGAACCTCAAAAGAATTTCGTAAAATATTTCATTTTATTTTTTCTTAGTGACCCTAAAACATGGCTACTCTCAATTATTTGATTTTAAACCTGAAAGTATCTATTAGATGTAGCTCTTTCACCAGACACAGATTCTCCTATTTCTGTTGGGGTATGTGTTTGGAATTATATCAGTCTACATTTAAATTTCATTGAAATTTCCTTGGTTTTTTTAAGTGTACAATTTCTAAAAAATATTGGTGTGTCCACTTGGCTTCCAGTTGGAAAACAGGAACAGAACATCAGCAGTTATCAGTTGTGCCGTTGTGTGTCTACAATTCAAGGACACTATTCCTTTTGCAAAAATCTCAGAGGGCCTGCTAAAGCCCTAAAACAAACACAGTGAATTAATTTCCAGCTAGCTAAGATTTCATCAAACCCTGAAAGGTAATTTGTTTGGAGTTTAATTTTTAGTCTGTTTTTACATTCATGCTTTATCTTCTACTAAAGTTGGGAGCAAAACTAAGTATAAGGAATTAAACAATTTTTTAAAAGGTTGGGTTATTGTGCAGTGAGATATCAGGTATCTGAGAGAGTCATTAGAATCAAGTACTTAAGGATACAACACTGAAAACATTTCTAGCCATGAAACCGTAGTAGTTAATCCATCAATCTGGTAAATGCCATACAAATTGTCCCCATTAAGTTGGCTAGGTCAGCAGTATCCTATTCCTTGAAAATTCAAAGCCATATGTAAGGGGAGAAGCCGGCTTGTGTAGGAAAGTGGGAAAAATGCACTCAATAGTTGCAGTGGTTGCCACCATTTTGTATCCCCAATTCTCCATGAATGTCTAGGCCAAGGGCCATCTATAGGTACTATTTCTCCCAAGAAACAGGCTGACTCAGGGAGTGACAGGGGTGGGGAGTGCTGTTTATGGAGCTGACTGCCCTGCTGGGGACTTTTCCCACCAAAGTTGCTCTGCTCTCATGGCTGATGTTCGGAAGTTAACTTGGCAATTGTTTCCCAAAGGAAGGAGGCAACTAACAGGAAGTGCCACTGCCACCTCAGGTGTTCCAGCTGGGAGAAACTTTCCTGACTTGCTGTCTGATGTGTGTGTGTGTGTCCCACTGTGATCAGTTCCATGTTGCAGCCAGCCATACCAGAAGAAATGAATCTGTAATGTTAAAAGTAGTTGAGATGTTGGCCGAGGTGTATCTATCACGTGATTGTGATTCAATACAATAGAAGTATTAGTAGAACTAGGGAATGTTTCCCTGGTGCAATCAGGGCCAGAATGAGGGTGAACAAAATAAGGTAAAAATTGTGCTTTTCTAATACCCCACCTGAGAGCAGGACTCCCTTTTGGGGTAACATACTTGAACTGAGAATGTGTTTTACAGGAAGAAACTCTGGGCAGCATATTTACACCTCAGTTGAGGGGTGCCTCAGGGGTCGGTCATCTCCCCTATGCTTTTCAACATTTATATGAGGCCACTTGGAGAGGTCATCAGGAGGTATGTCGCCGATATGCAGATGACCCCCAGCTCTTTATCTCCTTCCTTTCATCTGCAGTGGATGCTGTCATGTCGTTGGAACACCGCCTAGCTGACGTTCTGGATTGGATGGGAGCAAATAGACTGAGGCTGAATCTGGACAAGACGGATGTCCTTCAGGTGGGTGCTCCCAGCGTTTGCGAACTGGGAAGGTCCCTCTCCTTTGGGGGTGACTCCATGAAGGATGAAGTCTGTAGCTTTGGCATATTATTGGACCTGGCACTTTCCATGGTGTCCCAGGTGGCATCTGTGGTCCAATTCGCACATTTCCGACTGGGTCTTTGCTAGGTTATTTTTTTGCCCAGCTCTGGCCTTCCTTGACACTGGGGCCTTCACCATGCTGGTCCATGCATTTGTAAGCTCGAGATTAGACTACTGCAGTGCTCTCTACGTGGGGCTGCCTATGAGGTTAATGCAGAGACTCCAGCTAGTGCAGAACATGGCAGCAAAGCTGTTGATGGGTAATAGAAGATATCAACATATCACACCCGTCCTGGCTGCCCTGCACTGGCTTCTGATTCACTGCCACATTGACTTAAAGGTTCTAATGTTAACATACAAAGCCCTAAATGGTTTGCGACTTCAGTAACTCTCAGAGTAGCTCCTCCCACACGGAACTTCCTAAATCACCTGTGCATCCTTTGTGGGACAGCTGAGGGTTCCGAACCTGAAAGAAGCCTGGAAGATATCAACAAGGAGATGGGCCTTCTCGGTGGTCCCCCCTCATCTGTGGAACACCCTCTCTGTTGAGATCCATCAGGCGCCCTCGCTCCTGTCATTTAAACGACAACTAAAAACCTGGCTTTCAGGATGGCTTATCCAAACTTTATATGTAACTGATGCACACTCATACTACTGGTCCGCTTTGGTTGATTTGGTCTGTACTTTTGCAATTTCTGTGTCTTTGCTAGTTCTTCTTCTTCTTCTTCTTCTTCTTCTTCTTCTTCTTATTATTATTATTATTATTATTATTATTATTATTATTATTATTAGTAGTAGTAGTAGTAGTAGTAGTAGTAGTAGTAGTATTGATCATGTTTGCCTACATTTTAGTGTATATGTTAGTTAATTTGGCTGTGATGTTTTTGTTACTTCTCTTTATTATTTTATTTTTGATATTGTATTTTATGTTGCATTTTAAATAATACAGTATTGTACGCTGCCCAGAATGGTCCTTGGGCTAGATAATTTTGCAATATAGAAATCAAATACATACATACATACATACATACATACATACATACATACATACATA
>JAHTLZ010000274.1:16194616-16243511 GCA_023846285.1 Phrynocephalus versicolor | reverse complement strand
CATACATACATACATACATACATACATACATACATACATACATACATGCATACATAGCATCTTATAATCTGCAGGACTTGCTTCTTTAAGAGAGGAAGAAGTGACAACTCCTTCTCTGGGAGGTGTGGTCTGTATTTGCTTTTCAGGAATAGTTTCAACCTTTCTGGGGCAACCAGAATCATTTTTCTTCTCCCTCCCTCTCAGCATGGGCACATAACACCACATTTGGTGATACGTCATGTGTCAACTGATTCAGCAACCCTGCATCACATGCCATAGGTGAATGACTCTGGCCTCCAAATGCTTTTATCCTGCTGCTCCAACAGCACTAGCTAGCTAAGGCAGTGACAGTGAAAGGTCATGGGAGTTGCATCCAACATCCTCTGGAAGATTGCCCGTAACCTCAGTCTTATAAATTCCTAATTGTATTTGGTAGCAAAACCTCAACAATTCTACACTATTTTATGCTCACTTATGTGGCAGCAACACACACTCTGTAATTAGTGCTGGTTCTAAGTAATGTTTTCCAAGATTAAGCTGAATATATCTGTTACAGAATATTAGAATTCCCGTTGGATTGGGATGCTGCAAATAGGTAACAAAAATAAATTCCCCTTGGACAGGTTTTTCATTTAAGTCATATTTGCCTGTTAGCATCTAAAGCTTCTATACAGTACTTAGAATACCATAGGAGCTCCCTCTGGTGGACTTATTAACAAGCAAACACTTTCATACTACTGTACAAATATTATGTTACAGTCTGGATGACACAAATAAGTGATGCCTTTATCTTGGATGTATCTCTTTCAAATAAGCAGTCCAATCCTTTCATTATGCTCTATTAACGAATGCTTTGCTGGCATGACAGCATTTTATCCTCTGACCTCCCACCAACAGAACAGAAAACCAATACAGCAATATCAGTAGATACAAGAGGTGTTTTAGCTAGTCCAAGAGACACACAGAATCCACTGGCAAAACCAGTGACATGAAGCAAGAAGACATTGCCTCAGCAATGGTCCCACATGCCTAGAAGATGTCAGTCAACATGAGGTAACTTGGGAGTGCAGTTGCTTTTCTAGTCCTATTTTTTTCACAAGGAGTTTCTTTCAGAATAGCTGTCTGTCAGATTACACCTCACAAATGGCAACTTGCATAAGAACAAGGGCTGCTGAAAAGTTATTAGGCGGTTACTTCACGTACCTCTCTCACCTCACTGCGGCCCCGCTGCGTAACAGTTTGGCTTGTCAATATCCTCACGTACCTTCGAAGTCTATCCGATGCCACCCCGACCACGCCCCCTGAACAGCGCTCCAAGCGGGCTGAGAGATTCCCTTCCCGGACCAGTGGAATCTTTTCAATCCGCCTCTCGATGCGAAGGGAGGGGACGTGAGTCCGATCTGGATTCGAATCATGATCCCCCTCCTTTCTTTTCCCTCGAAAGATTTCATTTTCCGTTTTCCGCTTATCGAAAAACCGAAATATCGAAATTCCGGTAGACCGTCTTGCCTCAAGAAACATGTTTTACAACAGTGTTTAATTCAAACGTGCGCCTTTTCTTTCGATGCGCTTTTCCCTTGTTATCTTCCGGCAGATAGCGCCTCAGTAGTTGGTACCCAGTAGCTGTATCACTGCCCACCATGCAGTGGCGTTGTTCTTCCTATTACTATTAGGTGTTTTATTTGGAGTCTCTGTGATCGCATCCCGGTGACGAAACTTCCTTTTCTCTTCCCGTCCAGTCACTACAATTGTCCACTCCAGGTTTTTTTTTACACCCACTACAGTTTACTCAATATACATCAATAGCCCTACATTGTTTTCATTACCCTGTTGCCTTCATTGACTTTCCATGTTGTTTCCCGATGGCTAACATGTGGAACTATTACTCATCTCTACTTCCCGTCATAGAAGCGATGGTCCGATGTGTTGTATCCACCTCATAAAAGTTTTCAATTCTTCTGTACTGCCTGGATAATTACCTTTTTGAACCTAACGTAAGGAGTTTGCTTTCGGGAAATCCATATTGACAGCATGCCCTGTGTTTAATGACTGTCGCCCTGATTTTTTTCTGCAGTCTTTTTCTTTGGTTACAGTGCTGCAACGGGCTGTGCACATCTCATTAATAAAAACTAATTAATTCTCCTACACATAGCAGTATCATACAGCTGTGGTTACCCCACTGACCATTGATTTTTATTCTTAGCACGAAGCTGATACCGTGAGTTCAATTTAAACCTTTAAATGCAGGTTTATTATTTCTTTTCATCTAACCTCATTAGAAGGGCGACACGAGTTGTTTTTCAGGCTCCTCCAAAAGCCATCGTTTTATGCGAGAAATATTGCTTAAGACCGCCCCTTTTAATTTTCTGATTATGCTTTTAGGATTTATAGCGAGCCCCCAAGCACGCACTCTTTTAGATACTGCATGTACTTAAAAAGCACTGTCAGCCGCAGCACAGCTTCTGCTTGCACGCTGTGAACACGCAGAGAACTTTCGAAATGCGCGCGTACCCATTGTGACGTTTGTTGTTCGATTTTCCGGTTTCCCTTTTGAAAGTTCTCTGTTGTTATTACACAGCTTCTGATTGAAATACGTTCTGTATTAAAAAAAAACATTTCTCAGTTCAAAAACAGTTAACCTAACGGCACATTTGCCTTTCCCCACCCCCTCTCCGGGGCTGGCTTTTTTCAACAAGTACGGGGAACTAATAAAGATTGATTTATTACAGGGGCTATTCCCTCCCGTCTGGTTAACAAATCACCTCTGGGAAGTGGGGAAATAGCACTAAATCTGGTCTTATCTGTTCCCCCGCATCCGTTCCTGAAATTCTTGCTGCTGGATAAATCAATTATCACCTCGCCACGGACACATACTCCCTTTTTCTTTCATCTGAACGCTTCGGAAATGTTCACTGCTTGATTGTGTTGCTCTTTTCATTTTAAAATAGTTACTGATTGTCTTTTTCCCCATGCAAACATCTCATCACACGTCTTTTGTTGCAGGCTGAAACCTTGAAATTTATATATAGCTGCCTCCCGTTACGCTTGATTTGAACAAGTTATTGTTCATTGTAATTTTTTTTTTTAAAAAAACCTTTTCCTTTACAGAAATATATTAAGAAGTGCTCTAGGCCTCTGTAGAAGTTACCGGAGCCATCATGTCTGGACACCTGCCCCCTCCCTAATTGATCCCTCACTGTGATTGGTCAGCAGCGTGATCTGTTCCCAGGGCCTCAGAAGGGCAAAGTAACCATACTCTGCAGCTTCCCTTGGAACTTTCTGCCTCAGTCCAGAGCACAGAAGGCCCAAATATAGTTTACGGCCGTGCCAGGTATTTTAAGAAATGGCACAGAGGATGGGGAGATTCTGGACTGCTCATGAAATAAGAGCTTTCCTGCAAATTCTTATTTCTAATCATTTTGGGCCGGTGCTTTTCGTTGCTGGTGCTCGTAGAAATGAGCACGCGTTCGTTCGAGCATCAGAGCAGATGGAGCTCCAGAACTATTTCAGATCATCGAGGCAATGTCGCTCAAAATTCAAACGCCTCCGCCAATTATTTAATAGGGCGATGCTAGATTTCGGGCCAGATCCGAGGGAGGAGAACAAGTCCCCTTTTTGGGACGAGCTGCGCCTTCTGTGGGATCAGTCCCACCAACCTCACCCTGGGCATGCCTTTCCTGCAGGTAACTTTTACATCTCAATGTCCTGTTTTGCAAACTGCTGGGTCTCCACAGCTTACTTCCCCCCGCCCCCCCTTCTCCATGATTTCAAATGCAAATCCTGAAATGCTGAACATAACAATGGTCCCAGGTGCACAGCAAGGTAATCCTGCTCAACTATCGGAGCAAAGAGAAGTTGTCCAAAAAAAAAATCGTTCTGTATTTGCTTTCTTATGTGTAAACGTATTAATTTAGGAAAAAAGGAAATAGAACCAGAATATAATCTGCCATGGAAGATTGGGAATTAGTTCTTGAAATAAACAAGGGTTGGCTAGGCATAGCCTCTAGACATTGCCTGTTGATTGCTTTGACGTTCAATGTAATGTACATTAAATTTTAATCAAATAATTTTACACTTCCCTCGATTTTCGGATCATCCACCTAACATGTAATTTTTCCTTAAACATCAAGTTTTACCTACATCTCAATAGGAAATTTTCTTTTCTTCCTTACTCTGATGCTTATTTGAAATACCTCATAAAAGTATACATTTGCCTGTGTGATATGTTAAACGTTATAGAATGTAGATAGGGAGAGAAGCCTTCAGAGATATCAATGCTGAAAACCTGTACATTATGCGACTATTTTAGGCGCTGGGCCCGCTCAAAATGTAGGACTGCGCCAGATGGCCAGAATACGACTGCAGCCAGGCCTCAATGCTGCTCCTAGGAATCAAGGCCAGAGGGAAGATGTGGAAGAGGAGGAACAGGAAGGTGAGGTTGCCTAAGCGAATGCTTTTATCAGAAGATAGATAATAATGCCTTCTCATATTAAAAATTCAGTTTTGCAATCAATGCATAAAGTACCAAGGAGATTCACAATTTAAAGCTTAAATAATGTTAAATTACCAGAAATAAATCTTGTGCCTGTAGCAGGATTTGTGATTCGGATCTCTGTTACACAAAAATTAGTTATACATAACGTTCCGTTGCAGAAATAGTGCCAGGCAGGGACGTCATGGAAATGCCAGTGACAAGAAATGAACTGGAGGAGGTTATTGCACTCGTTCAGGAGCTTTCTCAGAGAGGTATTGCATGGGCAGCATTTCATTGCTACATATGGAACATTTCTTTGCGGGGTGGGTGGTAATCAGCCAAATTATTATACCAATACTTTATGAATTACCTTTCTGTTTTAGTTACATTGAACACAAAGCAACCAGGACACGGATCGTACTCATTGGGCCACTGAAGCACTCAAAGTGTCGTTGATTGGTTTTAGTAGAAAATTGCTTTGTAATATGCATGACCGTAGCATTTGGAAAGGGAGAAGCAATAACTTGTTTTACTTTTTATGGTAATGTTTCACTGACACAACCTTTCCCTTTATTGTTCAGTTGCAGCCCTCGAAGAACAAGTGCAAGGCATTCTTAGGCAGCTGAACCGTAGACCAAGGCGCCATTGATGTCTCACAGTTCCGGTAGAACAGCACCAAAGCTATTAAAAAAAAGTATTGTTGTTGTTCGTTTTATTAGTAACTGTACAGTACTCTAAATACAAAAAAATGTTTTTCTTGTTTCTGAACCACATTGGTTCTTATTGTTCTTCTTTTTTTGAAGACCAGCTCCTTGCTGTGTTTCTCTGTTTTAAGAAGCACTGATGCCAAGTTTTCTATTAAAGTACATTACAAACTTTAACAGTTGTTGTTATTTGAATACTAAGTCCTGTTCAGTTTGGTGGAGGGATGGCATACTCTGAGTTTGACTTCCTAGGGACATCTATTCCTACAATTATACAATAAGTATAATTGTATGGCACCTAGAAACCTGGATGCAGTAACAAATTTTTTTTTCTGTACCAAATTATGTCTTGTCCTTGTAATTAAAAAACGTAGATAACACATCTAAGGGACAAAGCAATGTGAGGTTGGAATCCACAATGTGGGCACTGCTATGATAAACCTCTGGTCCGGGGACCAGATACAGTCTGTGTTTACAGTTACTATTAAAGTAAAACAAAGAGGTTTTTTTTTATTCGGCACTTTGAAAAGGATAAACAAATTATAGCGGCTTTCCCAATGTTATTCATGTGGCCAACTCTTTATGCACTTTAAATTAAGACAACAATAGGTACTACACTGATACTACTGTTTTGAGGCCTTGAATTGCTGGATCTACGCTCTGCCTTATTGATGGGCGGGTCTTTGCCAGAGTAACAGATGACCTATAGGGAAAGAAAAACTGCAGCTGCTGCTCAGATTTACATATAAATTGTTCTGCCACTTAACAGGTTTCGATTGCATCTACAAGTTTTCTAGAGTAGCAAAATAAGTTTGTTACTAGGCAACGAACGGGGCATTTCTAAATGGAAGTTGTATTTGTAATCCCTTACTTTTGCAAAATGTGGGTTCTGACCTGATTCCAAATTTGTAGCAACAAATTAAGTAATGAACATCATAAAAGTTTTGCAATACTGTTGTAATTAAATCTTTCATATAAGTTCTAATCATAAAACATTTATTTCTTACTTGAAAGGCAAGCAGAATCCTTAAGTAATAGAAAATACAGTATGTTTCCGTTGTATATATTAGAGCAAAACATACACTAGTAAATTAACATAGCCGCTATGCTGCAAAATATATTTCCTAAGACCACTGATTTACAGAAAGAAAGTCACATTGTATATAAAACCTTCTGCATTGAGTCACATATAAAACAGTAAATGCAGTTTCTAATGGAGGCAGTTGTATGTGAAACGTCATTTCAAGGGGTGTAAATCTGCCTCTTTTTTCTCAAACGTTTATGAGGTGTTCTTAACGATGCTTGACCTTTGGTTACCCTACCATTTGTAACTTTAGAACTATCTGAAGCTTTAGAGGGAACCACAGGGCTTTTCTCTGAATACCTTGATCCGGCATCATCAATTGTACTACCAGCACTGCACTCACCATTTTCCAAATCATTATCCTCATTCTCTACCGGAGTGCTGTGTGTAATTCCTGATGCAGTACCAGCAGGCGATAACACCGACATGTTTACAAGAAGGGATTGCGAGTCATTACCCTCAAGGTCACTGTCTGTGTCATTTGAGTCACTATTGTGTGACAACTCTGGTTCCGAGGGACTTATACTTCCAGCAGTCACCAAGTTTTGTTGATCATATTCAGCAGTACCTTTATACCTGTTTTTATTAATTTGATCCTTACTAGCACTACCTGTTTCTCGATTAACAAATGAATTTCTAGGAGAAACAGCATAGGGAACGACATCACTAGATGTTAAGTATTCCGTAAGTTTCTCAAGGGAAGATGAAGCCACTCTGAGGTTACTTACAACCTCATTCTGAAACCATTTTTGAGATTTGTCTATTTCTGTTAACCTCTTCTTGTTGTCATTTGTATTCCTTTGGACCCAATTAACGAAACCTGACAGAGTGTTATCTAGACGTGCAGCCGCAGATGCTCTCTGTTTCCTCTTACGCAGCATGGCTAGTCTTCTTGCTGGATCCAAAGTTGCTTCGTAGTTTGTGGTTTCGGAGGGATCTGAAAGAAAAATGGTAAATGGTACTAATGACTTCTTGGTTTCTTTTCACATTTGACATAACTTGCATCGTTTTCCAACTAAAGGTAATGTAATTCTCAACGCCAGTAACCTTCCCTAGTCTGCTATACAACCATAACAATGTATAAATTTGTTTAGTAAGTGTGCATGGAAAGTTTTTTTTAAACCCCTATATTTTGCTTGTCAATGAACATTCAAAATGGTGTTTACAATACAGTCTATAATGAAAGAAGAGCATTAATTCTTAAAGTCCAACACTTACTTATGTAATATCTTTATTTCATAACTGTTACTCACAGTAAACCTCTGTGTCTAATTGCTCGCATGGGAAGGTGTTTACGTGACCAAATGTTGTCTCCTATCTCCTAACGCCTTCTGTACAAAAAATTCATCGCGCAGTAATAAGCACAACAGGGAAGGATAGAATGCAGTTACCTTACCATTTCTCCTGCTGGCATCATTTGAAGACGCGCTAACTGCTGCTGTTGAGCATCCGGAGGTTGATTGCTCACACCCGTCTGTAGGATTAGATTCTGTAACGGGGAGAAGCACAGAAGGGACATTTCTTGTTAACATGTAGGTGTAGGATTACCCATTTGTTCGTTGATCTCTCTTCCAGCAGGATTCAAAACCCTATTAAGTACTTTACTGCGGGTGTACCTGCGCAGGAAGGTTGTACGTCGGTAGGAAACAGGACATCACTGGTTTCGAAGAGATCAAGTGTAACCAGAACGTTTTCTGATCCTTCCATGTCATCGATCCCTGTATTTTCGATAAAACATTTATTAAACAGGCTGCAGTTGATAATTGTATAGTAAATCAAATGTAGGTTTTCCTCAAAAATGAGAAATGTAGTTTCGAATGAGTTTTAAGTCCTAATAATGCCACGATTAATCCAACTTCCTGCTTCCGCTTATTCTACGGAACGGAAGCCGTGGCTTTGGGGAACCAATAGCAAAGCAGTACGGTACTTCTTCCTTTTTAATATGGCGGGGAAACAAAGTAACTTTTTTTGAAAGGCTGCTGTGATACATGTGTTTCCAAACAAAAAAGGAATACCGATTTTTCGATTTTCCTTTTTTCAGAACTTATAGGAAATGTTTGTCCAGTAATTGCAAACAATTGTTTTCGGAATATGTAACAGTGTAAGGGTGAAGATAAGGCCCTTTCTACATTGCAGTACAGCATGATACACTGAACGTTACTGCTGTTGTATACTGAAACATGGCCTTTAAGTTACACGGTAGAGTAGTATTACAATAATTTCTTCTTTTTAAATGCTTGAAAGAGAGAGAGTGAACCGTGGAGAACTCCTGATACAGGACACCTTATCCTCATTTATCTTTTTATCAAAAAAGTGGCTTGGCGGTTTCTGGTTAGTGGCGCCAAAAAACATTACAAAGAATCGATAGCAGCAAATGGACGACAAAGAATGTGTTATAATTAGGGATTTACAGCGCTAGGGAGCTACTTACCCGATTGTACTGCAGATTCGCTCTCCGTTGTTCTCAAGGGGTGTATGGATGTGTCCGTCCTGAAGATTTGAGCCATTTCATCGTACCACAGGAACTTGGATCGTCCTGACCCAGACGTGTTATTATGAATCACGGCTAATTTATAAAGTTTCCTTAAAGCTTTAGTTTTAGTGCGACATTCCTCAGCAGTCCGCGAGAATCCAATTTTTTTAAGCTCTGAAGAAATCATTTCAAAAATTTCGTAGTTTCGTTTAAGGGAGGATAGAGCATACTTTATCTCAGCCTCACCCCATATCTTTATAAGAGCAGAGGTTTCAGCATTACCCCAAATGATCCCCCGCTTTCCTCTAACAGATTTTGTGCTGCCCTGGGTTTCGTCAAAGCTGTCTTCATTATTGTCCATCCTGATAGCACAAGTCAAAACACTGAGTTGTGCTTATCAGAAGCAGCACAACAAATGGCCGCTACCGGCTGTCCCTGGTGCAAGTGGATAAATGGGAAACTTCCGGCCTTGGTAACATGTTTCTTTCTAGAATTAGCATTTCAAATGGAAAGGTGAGGCATTGGTTCTCAGGAGTGGTAAACAAAGCTCTAAATTGCAGACTGACCCACCCCTGCAGAAGTGCTTTTGCTTACCAATTGTTTAAATCTTTTAAGGAACATGTGGAAGGTCGACCCGGGGGATACTTTACTAGTTATATTTTGCAAAGGTGTAGGGGAAATTGTATTTCATGTACAGAAATGAATGTACTTTGCTTTTTGCTGTCACATTTATTTATTAGATGTAACACACTTAAGATTAGATTAATGGCTTAAATGGAAAGCACAAAATAATAACTAAGAAAATTTTCACATAGGATTCTATATAAGAGATACATTTTGTAAATATTGCTTATTGCCCAAAGTAGATTGTAGGTGATCTGTTTTTTTCCTATTAAACCTCATTTTACATGTGTGAAAAGGTACTCAGCAAGAGCTGTTCGTATAGCCTCGGCCTCTGATCTTTCCCTTATAGGCCTCGCAGCGTCAAGTTCATTAATGTCAACATCTGATGATTGAGTAGTATTCTGCAAGTCTGTTTCTCCCTCTGGGATAAAGTGTTTCTTTTTTTCACATATGTTATGGAGAACTACCGCGGATGCAATTATAGAGTTCACATTTTGAATATGTGCCTCGATGCGCACAGATAGTCTGCGGAATCTCGCCTTCAGACGTCCAAAGGCACGCTCCACCATGTTTCTTGTACGGTTAAACACCCTGTTGTAATGCCTCTCCATGTCATTCCTGGGTACAGCATAGGGTTTCATTAGCCACTTACACAGTGGGTATGCACCGTCCCCCAATATCAGTGGTGGAATGGAAACCCCACCGTACTGGAACATGGGATTACCGGGGATTAGTGTTCCTGCTTCCATTTTCCTGTATAGCATGGATGAGCGGAATACATGAGCATCATGGTTAACCCCGGAGTGACCAGCGAGCATTGAAAAGAATATACCGTCGCCGTCGCATGCAGCCTGAAGAAGGATTGAGTGAAATGATTTCCGGTTAAAGTAAGCCTGAGCCTCCTTTTTCGGCGCGGTGATTGGGATGTGGGAACCGTCCACAGATCCAATACAATGGGGGAATCCATGTTTTTTCGTAGAAAGCAGCATCTGAAAAAAAGGTACAGAAATTAATGGCAGTGGAAAAGAAAGGGATTAACTAGGAGCGGTTAGGATAGAAATTTGGAAGTAGAAAAATGAAACACAAACCTTATTGAAGTCTGCAACCCGAACCTCTTCCTTCAGAAGGGTATGCTCAATGGCCAGGCACACCTCGACAACTACGCTTGCGACCGTAGATGTTCCCTTTTGGAAAACATTTGCTATAGTACGGTAACATGACCGACTTGCGAGATAGTACACTCCGATGGCAACTCGTTCTTCCACTGGAATAGCAGACCGCATAACAGTGTCTCGCCGCATCAGGTAAGGTCTAAGCACTGCCGCGATTTCAAACAGTGTTTGGCGAGTCATTCGAAAGTTCTCAATCCACTGTCTATCGTCCCAGAATTGCAAAACAGAATCGTGAAACCAACGGGAACGCCCGGGGTAGGTCCAGCACAGCTTCTGCATAGGCGATGTTACCCTCCACTCAGCAACAGCCCAAAACACAGTATGGACAAGCGTGTTAGCATAGTCTAGAAACTCACTGCCTCCGTCTGCGGTTTCCGGATAATCAATGCAGTGCTGCAGAAGAGAAATGCAGTTGAGAATGATGTTTACATTTTCCAAAACAGCCGCCAAAACGGAATACCAACGGCGCGGCGATATCACGCGGCGGCGGCGGCGCGTTGGAGGCATGGCGGCCAATGCTGTAGGAAGTACCGGAAATGATTGTAACCCATCGTCAAAACGGGGTACATTCACGAGATAACTTTCTGGTGTCCTTGGAGGACCGAGATTTGTAGCGTCCAGCAATGAAGCACGAAGCCACCTTGTGACGGAGCAAGGAATTGCGTTTTGGTCCTGAAGCGTCTATGGGATTTCTCATACAATTGTTGCACATCTAATTTCGAACACCCCGCCCGCCAAAAGAAGAAGGTTCAAAGGGGATCGTTCGATTATTCAGAACAACACGGATCCAAATTATTAGGCCACTTCCAGATTCAGAGAAAAGGAAATGAAGATTGCTTTCTGATGCGAAGCGAAGACGTGAGTAAGTGGTGCCTTCGCCTTCAACAAGCATGCACGTGAGTAAACAAGAAACAGGGGCAGCACCGACTTAAGGTCATGTGACCAACTCCGAATTCAGATCGGATCACTGCTCAACGCGGACCGCGGAGGTACGTGAAGTAACCGCCTTACTTTCTGGAAACTGCTGTTACTTTTTGGATTGTCATGATCTACCTGTATGCCTTCTCATCCCTCTTTCAGGCCTAATCTATATATTTTTAAGTAAACAGGAAATGTTTCTAGGAAATGCACCACTGCTGCTAGTCTTTGCCACATTCTCCTCCTAAAGCAATTCATGCTAAAGATGGCCCTCAACACTTATATAATTCAAAAAAAGAGGTTTGCTGGATTATAGTAAAGAAGATCAAAAAAGGTGAGGTGGGATGGTGGTGGCTAAAATATATTTCTGAAAAAAATTCCCTCCCATTGGAAGGAGTGTGAGAGAATTAACTAGATCAGTTTAAGGGCTTTCAGTTCACATTATTATTTTCTTAAGGCCTATGCCATGATACCAAAGATCCTACTTGTTGGAGAGTCAAACTGATTACCTAATTTTAGCGGTTTGCGGGACCCTAATGTCGTCATAAAGACAGCCTGGGTTAGAAGTAAAGACAATATTTTGACATCCTTTCTGATGTCAT
The DNA here is from genome assembly GCA_023846285.1 of Phrynocephalus versicolor. Classification (NCBI taxonomy): domain Eukaryota; kingdom Metazoa; phylum Chordata; class Lepidosauria; order Squamata; family Agamidae; genus Phrynocephalus; species Phrynocephalus versicolor. The sequence goes on along the minus strand of JAHTLZ010000274.1, from coordinate 16,231,460 downwards.
AATCAGATTTCATGCTTGTTCTTTGACAAGGTGAGAAACAGTCAACAGTCAAGCTGTGGTGGACCATTGTCAAAATGGAGTTTCACAATAGGTGATGGAAAAGTTTAATTCAAGGATATTGTAACGGAACACAAAACTAGGCTATGAATATTTATAAAGTGGTATCTGTTTACCCAATCAAATAGCATGTAGGGAGGGCTATAGAGTACATAAGCAAATGTTGGTTGGAATGCCAGGGGGAATCAGGGCGGAATAGGGTCTGGCTTGGGTCTGGTTAGGGTCTGTAAGGCACTGGTTAAGGATTGTTCAGGGAACAGATGAAGAAGGAAATGAACAAATAATTGTTTTTGTTTTAAAGTTAAAGAAAAGTACAAGCCTCAAGTGAATAGTATGCTTTAGTATTTCTTTTTATTTCTGTAACTTAAATAAACTCCATTGTTATTTTGAAACTTTAAAGCAGGCATCTGTCTTCATTTATTTATTAGTTCAGGCATAAATATTTTGGGAAATGGTGGCAGTGGTAAGAAACCAGGTCACATCCAGGTGTTAATATGTGGCAGGGGTTTGGAGAACCTAGGTTTGCCACGGATATATTGACCTTTAATTCCACAGTAATACAAGTTTTGCAGTATTTGCTGCTGAAATTTTTATCGTTCTTTCTTCTGTATTTTGTTAAGGAAATTGCAGCCATTTTTACATTTGGGTGTGCTTCACATATACTGTAATGCTTTGTTTGTGAGACTTTGTCATTGGCTGTCCATGACAGCAGAATTCAGTACAAAAATGGCCATTGAAAACAGCCAGTCATTGAAGGAAGAGAAAGTCATGAGATTATGTCATGAGGTTACCATCAGCTATTTTGTGCCTTTTTGTCAATATGGTCCCCTTTTGTGCCTTTTTGTCAATATGGTCAATGGACAGAATAAAGACATTGATGGGTTCTTTGCCTCAGACAGCAATATTTGTTGTGTTGGCTCTGGGCATGTCTGTTGTTTCCTTCTGACAAATCAAGGGAGAGATTTGATTGATGGGTTCTCTGGCCTCATCTACCAGCAATCTTCTTGCCATGAGTACTGGAAACCCACTGCAGAGCATTCCTACTGGGTTCCTATGAGCGACTTCTGCATGCAAACATTTTGTCATATCCAAATTTTTCTTTTATAATCTGGGCAGCATTGAAGACTTCAGAGACTATCTGCCTTGAGCAAAATATTGTCAGTGAATATTGTAGTGACAACAATGTATCATTTGAAGAATTGCCACTTTCAAGTTACTGTGGCCTTGAAAATAAATAAGATGAACTGGATGACAGAGAAATGTCCATTTCTTTTGTCTAAAAGAAAAGATAAGATACTAACATCAGCCAGCCGATCTATGTAGACTTCAGAAACTTTGTCCCCAAAAGATTTCTGTAACTATTTCTAGCACAATCTTATCCAGGGGAGTGACTCTTGAATCCAGGTTGTAGAATTAGTGGGGCTGTTCATGTTTCATTTATTTTTCATCTTTTTTTAAAAAAAATGAATAAATATTTTGTATGCATAGAATCATATCAAATATTGTGTTATACTTCAATTAACTCACTGTTGTACACAGCACCTAGTTAGTTCATCACAATTTCACATTCACATAGCTGAGCTATTCAGAATGGTGCCAGAAATGTGTTCACCACTTAATCATTCAAAACAGTACCTTCCCTCTGTCCTCAAGGCTTGACATGCCCAGATCTTTTGGTCTTTCCTTGTAGGAATTGATCTCCAGTTCCCTAATAATATTTGTTGCCGTCCTCTGAACTTGCTCCAATTTGCCAACATATTTTATTTAAGTGCAGTGTCCAGAACTGGACATAATACTCAAAATGAGGCCTAACCAGTACCAAACACAGGGGAACTAGTACCTCATAGGATTTGGAGACTACAGTGGTACCTCTGATAACGAATGTAATTCGTTCTCAGAGGCAATTTGTTATCCGAAAAAATTGTTATCCGAAATGTGGTTTCCCATTGAAAAGAATGGGAAACCAATTAATCCATTCCGGAGGTCCGAAAAAAGGCAAAAAATCTGGGTGTGTGTGTTTCCAGAACTCTTTATGAAATGCACTTTAAAGGCTTGCAGTGCTGGATCACTGTCCAGAATATCCCCCTGCAGTGCAATGCAAACATGGACAAGATAAACCAGCAAGACTACCCCAGCCTATTCCCACCCCAAGTGCAATGGAAAAAATGCAAACAAACTAACATAAGCAGGAAGAAAAATCAAGCCCATTTTTGCCTGCAGAGCAATGAAAAATACTGCAAATATGGATAAATGAAACCAGCAAGACTACGCCAGCCTCTTCCAGCCAAAAATGCAAAGAAAAGCAGTGCAAAGATTAATAAAAGCTAGCTCCCTATCTTACTAAGTTCGAAAGGTCCAAATCCCTCAGCAAAACATGTCCAGAATGGCTCCAAAACACCATGAAAAAAACACTCTAACTACTCCCACCCCTCCACAAACTATGCATCCTGCAATGCATGCAGGATACACATTTTTTGCAAGGCATTATGGAACATTTGTTATTCAAGGCAGCCCATAGGGAACATTCGCTATCCAAGGCAGCCCTATACCTGGAAATTTCCATTTGTTATCCAAAAAAATTGTTATCCGAGACATTCTTTATCCGAGGTATTACTGTATATGCATATTAATGCACCCTAAAATAGCATATGTCTTTCTTTTTAGCCTCATCACACTGTTGACCCATATTCATCTTATGATCTATGACAATTTCAAGAACTGTGTATTTAATTTCTTTTTCCAGGGTGCAGTACATGGCATTTGTTAAATTTCATTCTGTTGTTTTCAGCACAGTGATCAAGCCTATCTAGATCATTTTGAATTTTGTTTCATTCTTTCAGACTGTTAGCTATTCTAGCCAATTTTGTGTTATCTGTAAATTTGATTAGTGTTCCCTGCACACCTTTGATCCAGGTCATTAATAAAAATGTTGAAGAGCACTGAGCCCAGAACTGAGTCTTGGGGTGCTCCTCCCACTTTACTGCTTCCCAGTTTGAGAAGGGCCCTTGAATCATCATGCAGAGGGAATACTATATAATCTGATCCAGGATTTTTCCTGGGATTGATGTCAGGCTGACTGGACTATAGTTTCCAAGTTCCCCCTTGTCGCCCTTTTTGAAGATACCCCTCCTCCATTTATCTGGCACCTCACCCATTTCCTATGATTTCAAGAAAAGAAAAAAAGAACAGTGGTTCTGAGAGTTCTTCACCCAGTTCCTTCAATACTCTTTTTGATGCAGCTCATCCAGGCCTGGAGATTTGAACTCATTCAAGGTAATAAGCTATTCCTTGACTGTTTGTTTACCAATCTCCAACTTCAGTCTTGTCGGCTCCACTTGCACTTCACATTTGTCTGGAGAGTCTCCTTTGGAAAAAGACAGAACGAAAATAGAAACTGAGCACTTCTGCCTTTTGTCATCTGTTATCATATTTCCCTCTCCAGTGAGTATCTGAACCATTTCGTAGCTTTCTTTCTTTCTTTCTTTCTTTCTTTCTTTCTTTCTTTCTTTCTTTGCCTCTAGCTAATGTCAGTACATTCTCCACTTTTGCTTTCATAATGCCATCCCTGTAATCCCTTCCTACCTTTCTGTACTCGTTCTTTGTGGCCTGGCCTTCTTTCCACTTCCTATACACATCATTTTTTGTTTTCAAGTTCTCTCTGAGCTTTTGTGAAGCCACACTGTTTTGTTTGTTTGTTTGTTTGTTTGTTGTTTGTTTTTGGCTGTCCCCCACCTTTTGTTGTTGCTGGACTTATTTGTAACTATGCCATTAGAATTTCCTTTTTAAGACACTCCCAGTCTAGCTGGGTTTCTTATCTTGTTAGGATCTCCTTCCAATTTGAGTATAACTATTTTAATATTAGTACTAATGTATTTTTAAAACCATTGAGTCTCACAAATTTGTCTTTCAAATAAAAAAATAGATTATTGTAAAAAATGGAAAAAAATAAAATGTTCATTCTTCAAGTATCATTCAAGTTATTACTTCATTGTCTTTACATCTGCCAGGTCTTCTCTTTCATTGCATCTCTCAGTCCCTATCTCTCCCTACCAAGCTGCTATCTGAAGTCTCTCTCTCTCTCTCTCTCTCTCTCTCTCACTCACTCACTCATGCACACACACACACACACACACACACACCTTTATTTGTTTGTTTTATGAGGCAAAACTTTAAACAGTTTGCTCTCATGAAATAAACAGTCAAGCAGAGATACCTGTAAACAGTAAAACACATACATTACTGTAAATATATAGCTATAATGCACCTATATACAGTGGTACCTTATATAACAGAATTAATTCATTCCAAATGAAATTATGTTAAGCAAATTTTCCTTTATACAAATTTCCAATAGGAGTGCATTGAAAACAGAGTAATCCCTAATCGTGACCATTTTTATGTTGTACGGATTTGCCCCATAGACAATTCTGTTAAGCAAATTTCCCCTATCTCCAGAATTTTTATGTTGTACAGATTTTATGTTGTACAAACCATATGTTATACAAGGTTCCACTGTACTTACTTTGTTAAACACTGTTTTTCGTTTAGGTAAAACAACACATAATAATACATTACCTGGAAATAACAAATAATACAATACCTGGAAATAACAAACACTATAATGCAATATGCAATACCTAGAAATGACAAATTTTATGCACATGCAAAATTACATTTTCACAAAGCATCACTTGGATTCCTAGACAATGTATCAGCCACAACACTGTGAAATTTTACATTTTTAATTACAAAATTAAAATTTTGCTACAGTAATGCCCATCTCATCAGTTTGTTATTGTTAGACTTTTTACTGTTTAGCCAAAGCAAAGAAAAGTGGTCAGTAAAAAGGACAAACTTTCATCCCCAAATATATGGTTTTAACTTTTGCAGGGTCCATACAATAGCAAGGCCTTCCCTTTCTTGATGGTCGATAAATGACTCTCTTTCGGATGTAGCTTTTTACTTATATATGTAACTGGATGCAAAGTCCTGCTCATATCCGATTGGCAAAGTACAGATCCAAGTCCAACATTAGAAGCATTGGTGAATATTGTGATTTCTTTAGTGAACTCCAGTGCGATCAACACAGGTCTCGAGGTAAGGGCTCTTTTCAGCTGGTTAAAAGCTGCTGCAGTCTGCCCAGGCCGCTCTGGTGAATTCAAAAACATGAGTTCAAGCAACAGCTCCAGGCAGCCAAAACTGGCTGAACCTTTTGTTCAGAATCCAGTTCCAGTTCCGGGTCTCTCTGTCTCTTTGGCTACCAAAGTATATCACAGGAATAACTACATATAGTAGCTCCAACAAACTCGATGCTGCTGCTCTTCCAAGGCCTCCACACTACAGAAGTGCAAGGAACAGAAGAAGCCATGAAAACTGGATTAATGGCTCAATTTGCTGTCCAGCAAAAGTTTTCATTTCATCTTCAAGGTTTTTAAACAGAAAGGACTTTTCACCTCCCCTCTGGTCATATAGTCCAATACAGATGTGCGGCTGTGCAGCTGGCTCACTAAGAACATCAGCACGCACACTGCCATAAAGCGCAGTGTTGGTGAACCTATGGAACAGGTTTTCTGTGGGCACCTGACACTGCCCCTTCACAGCAACCTGTAATCAGGTTAAATTGCTGTATTGGCACTTTGCAAAAAAAAAAAAAAAAGAGTTGGTTTTGAATTGCAGTTTGGGCACTCACTCTCTAAAAGGATCGCCATCACTGGTCTAGCATATCTCCCTCCAATTTAATTGGCAATAAGTGTCTAGCTCCAAATATCTAGGTCAAAATGCTTTTCTGTGGTTGCAATCAATGTTATAGCCTGCATAATTAAAAATTGTATGCCACCCAGAAAGTGCTTGAAGTGCTATGGAGTGGTATATAAGCAGAACTCTTTGCTTTGCTTTGCTTTGCTTTGTAAGGCACCTCTCTAGCTTTATTGAGACTGTAATCTGCCATCATTTGGATTTCTTAGAAGCAGTTCTGCGAACCAATAGTTTTTGCCACAAAGAGTAATATGAAGTGGAGCATCTCATTTCTTATCCATAGCTGAAACATTTGCTCTTTGGTCAAGCAGAAACTCGATTTCAATGTTTCTTACCATGGTAACCGTTATAATAGGGATTTCTCTGTCCTTGGTGCATATTTCAGTGTCTGGAATGCACTGCACTCTTACAGTACTGTATTAGTATAAGAATAGAAAAACAAATACAGATTGGTAAAATTTGGCAAAGAAGTACTGCAATAGAAACAAAAGAGCTAAGATTAATAAGAGATTGTGCTACATTCCATTACAGTTGAGAGGTTTATATTTCATAGTGAACCAAATAAGACATGTTCTGGATTTTATATGAGAAAAAAATAATTAGATATGGGAAGAATTTGAAAAGGATAAAAATGAGCCTTTTTTCACAAGAAAGAAATGGTGAGGAGATCAGCAAGTCAGTAAATAGCTTCATGAAAAGTATGCTATAAAGTGAGATAAGTTATAGAAGGATACCACCAATTTCCCCTCTGACACAGGTAAGTGACAAAAAGTTTCTCAGGAAAACTTAAAAGGAAATTATATGTGTTCATAAAAGATAAATGGATTTTAAGAGTTAAGGAATGGACAAAGAGAATACAGGAGAAAGAGCAAATAAGACAAGTGCTGGAAGAAAAGGGGCTCTTAATCCAGCTAGAAAAATGGACCAAGGAATGGTAATGGGTGGAAGAGATGGGAAGAAGATTGACAAAGTCTGATAAATAGATTGGGTGTGTGTGTGTGTGGGGGGGGGGACAGAACAAGGGAACAACAAAGAATAGGAAAGGGATAATATGAAAAATATATAAATTATTATAAGGAGAATAAGAAACATTATTGATAAAAGACTCATGCAGGAGGATCACAGTGAAGAAATTAATCATGCCCTGCAATGCTTATCCAGCCACTTGGCCTCTCACGGTCTTGCCTCAATCTAGAGAACAATGGTTACTTCCTCCAACAGCACAAAGAACTCCTCTCAATGCCTGGTGTAGAGTCCTGGCCACCGATCATTCCCCAATCAGCTGTCGAGTGTGCAAGCAGCACCGGGACCTCCCAATTGATGGTGTACACGCCACAGCCCTCCCCTTAGTTCTTTGCTCCCCTCCTTAAATCTCTAGCCCTCCATACGAGCAGCCTCTAAAGCATTGTTTGCATCAGACTACTGGCTATGAATAACTTTTACCCTGAAACTGTTTTAGTAGAAGAAATAGCACATCCCTCTTGTTCATTTAGCCTTTCAAAAAGAAGGCTGAGGGGGATATGATAGCTATGTTTAAATATTTGAAAGGATGTCATATTGAAGAGGGAACAGGTTTGTTTTCCGTGGCTTCAGAGACTAGGACTTGGGGAAATGGTTTCAAACTACAGGAAAAGAGATTCCATTTGAACATCAGGAAGAACTTCATGACAGCTAGAGCTGTTCGGCAATGGAATATGTTACCACAAAGGGTGGTGGAGTCTCCTTCTTTGGAGGTTTTTAAGCAGAGGCTGGATGGCCATCTGTCGGAAATCCTGTGATGGGGGTTCCTGCATGGCAGGGGGTTGGACTGGATGGCCCTTGAGGTCTCTTCCAACTCCATGATTCTATGATCACCACCCTGGGCCATAGGTGAACTGTGAGTCAGGAAGCTTGCTCTTACTTTTGGAAAGCCCACTCTTCCCAGCAAGGAGGTCAGTCTTATACATTGGTAAAGAAATTATATTGGACTAATTCTACATTTACTTGTCTTAGGATGGTACAGCCTTTTGAACTCCGTATTTAGGAAACATCCTATTAAGTCCAATAGGTGTGAAAAATAATCATGTGTTGTCAAGCAAATACAGATTTATGGTGACCCTTTCCTGGTTTTTCCAGGTGGAGAACACTCAGAAGGGCTTTACCATTCCCATATTCTGGAGGCACCCTGAAACTGTGCAGCTTGCCCTAGACCACACAGGCTGGCTATACTCACAAGAGGCACAGTGGGAAATCGAAATCTCAACCTCTGGCTCTGCAGCTGAATACCTAAGCCACTAAGTTATTCAGTAAATGTGCACAAAAGAATGGAATACATGCTTTATTACGGTGGGCAACTTCCATAATGCTCAGTTTTTGCATGACGTTAAAATAGCTAACAGCAATCCTACCCTTACCTACTTAGAAGCAAGTCCCACAGAGTCTAAGGGGTGCTGATATTATGTCTTAATGAAATGTCTTTATCTTTACTACCCTGTGGCAAAAATGGGTTTTTGGACTATTAATTTTCTGGAACACAGATTCTTAAGAAATTGTGTCAAACTTGCACTACCCTACATAGTTCTTACACCCAGCCTACAGAAGAGCTCAGGAAAGGAACAAGAGGGATGTGCTATTTCTTCTACTAAAACAGTTTCAGGGCAAAAGTTATTCATAGCCAGTAGTCTGATTTCCCCCCCCCCTTGAAGCATGAGCAATAAGGTTAATGGCACTGTGTAAAAACAGGAAGACTCTCTGAGTTTTATAGGGCACAGCACAAATATATTTGTCTTTCCAAATATAAGATTTTAAAAGAAGTGGAAGGTGTTGCTGAAACTGTGGTAAACATGTTTGTTAATTTTGAAAACTGGCCTTCTTTGACATCAGAGGCTACATGGAATTTGTATCACAACTTGCCTGCCAACCTCCCTCCCTCCCTCCCTCCCTCTCTCTCTCTCTCTCTCTCTCTGTGTGTGTATGTGTGTGTGTGTGTGTGTGTGTGTGTGTGTGAGAGAGAGAGAGAGAGAGAGAGAGAGAGAGAGAGAGAGAGAGAGAATTTTTGAATCCAGTCAGTGGGCAGATAAACAGATTCTGAAGTTTGGCAGAAAAGCTTAGAAAATAACTTCCACTGAGGGTGGAGTCCAGTGTGAGTCCTGCCAGTCCAGGCTGGGTCAACAGATGCTCCTTCTTCATTCCCAGATCCACAGACTCAAAAGTTGAAGGTTTTTAGACAAAGGAGGATTTATTCAAACTTGGACCGGGATCTCAATGGAGTATTGAATGGGTGTTTTAGGGAAAGGAAACATGGAGAGGCTATTTGGTTTCAGCAGCCCCATTTCAGCCTCCCCTTGACTTGACAGCACTGGGATATGGAGACCTCTGTCCTTCCTTATGGGCAAATGCCACAAGGCACAGAGGCTGGAGGCCCGGAGGATCAACGGCCAGTACGCCCAGTCAGGGCAGGGGTGGTGTTCACATGAGCCCCCTCTGAGTGTGGATCTGAGGCTGCTGCTGTTGGGACTTGGACATAGTGGAACTTGAAAACGTGCAGAAGAGAGCAAGTGATTACAGGGCTGGGGCACCTCCCTTATGAGGAAAGGCTAAAACATTTGGGGCTCTTTAGTCTGGAAAAAAGGCGCCTGAGGGGGGATATGATTGAGACATACAAAATAATGCAGAGCATGAGTAAAGTGGATAGAGGGAAGCTCTTCTCCCTCTTACAAAATACCAGAACTAGGGGACATCCACTCAAATTGAGAGCTGGGAGAGTAAGAACAGAAAAAAGAACATATTTTTCCACCCATGGTATTATTGGTCTGTGGAACTCCCTGCCACAGGATGTGGTGATGGCATCTGGCCTGGATGCCTTCAAAAGCAGATTGGACAGATTCCTGGAGGAAAGGTTCATCACAGGTTGCAAACCATGATGGAGATGTGTCATCTCCAGGCTTAAAACTGGGGTATTTCAAGGACCAGATGCAGGGGAGTGCTATCTGGAGACAGATATCTAGTCTTGTTCGCTCCCAGATGCATTTGGTGGGGTCACTAGCTGAACCTGATCCAGCATGGCTCTTATGTTCTTATGAGATCTATCTGACACTCCTTTTTTCACTTTCTCCTCCAGTGTTGCAGCTGCACTGAGGTCAGTGTCCCTGTCCCCAATCCAGGTTGACGACAAAGTAAAATAGACCCACATTTGGATATTCTTCACTTTATGAAATATTTAATGGCAGTAGGTAAAAGCTGGAATGGAATAGAATGGAATGGAGACATAATAAAAACTGATGCAAAAAAACACAAAACAAATATAGTGGGATGTGTTGGACAAACAGTCCTATTTTATAGGAGCACACAATCACTGTTCAACACACACCCTGGCCAGCCTGCTTGCATTTTTCATTGCTGTTGATGCCAGTATACACATGTGTGCATGTTCTCCATGGTAGATATATCCCAAAAGAAGTAACAGTAAATTTAAGAATGGATTATTTCTTATTCTTAGATAGTAGCAGACAGAAGCAGGCTGCTGTCAGACTATCAATGGCATTGTGCAAACACAAGAGAAAACAAATGTTGTAACCCACTAGTAAGGCAAAAGAAAACCACTGTGAGAAAGATCAGGAAAAATCCATTTTGGCTTATTGGGAGTCTGCATTCCTGATCCATGGGCACCACATCTGACCCTATTTCCAAATCATTTACCTTTGTTCCAAGTTTTATACCACCCCTTTGCCTAGGGATGTTGAAAACTTGCTTTCTTTGTGATTTTTAGTGACCCACTAAAGCATAGCTGTCAAGTGTCCCCCATGGCTGCTCGGGACTGGGAGCTCCAGGGAGGCGGGGCGCTGGCCAGGTGCCTCCTTTGCATACAGGGTTCCCAGAATCTCTGGTGACTTCAAAACGCTCACTGTGACCTAGGTGTCTTGGCTTTCTAGGGTATATATATATCAATCCGGACAGCTGGTGGTGTGTGGGTTAGGGGTTGCGCAGAGAGAAGTGCTCTCTGGCGGGCCACCTGGTGGCCGGCCGCATGAACGCCCAGCAGCATCCAGAGCTCAGCCACCCACCACCAGAAATGCGGGACATTTAAGGGAAAAATATTTTTGGGGGATGACGGAGGGAAAGAGTGTTTGATCCATGAATGTCCCACCCAAAACGTGACACTTGACAGCTCTGCACTAAAGATGCTGCCCAACCCAGAACTTTGGATTGCACAGTTCCTTTTTGTATTCCCTCTGTGCATACACTTGCCTAACTCTTTCACTTTGCTCCACTTACTTCCCATGGGATTTAGGCCTTCCTCTGTAGCTCCTATATTCCAAAGTTACCCAAAGTCATGGGCCTTTTCCTATTTCTTCAATGCCGAACTCACGCTATCCACACCATTGCCACATTAGAAGAACTGAGTCTTAAATGGACAGCTCAAATCAAATCAGCAGGATCCATTTTTAAAAAAATGGCACCAAGGGCCGTACCAAAAATAGTTGGGCTACTTTCCAGCAGCATATTAATACTGAAGTTGCATATCTTCATATTTCTACTAATTCTTCAGGCTCATTACCATGTGATAATTATATCTATTACTAGAATGTGTGAAACAGCTATTAGGAATTGGCTATTGCTAATCAACCTCTCTTATCACCCAAGTTAATTATCTAATATGAGAGGCAAACTGAGAATTGATAAATCTGTCAGTCAGGCTGAGAGGAAACTTGGGATGGATTTAAAAAAAACAGAATAGCATAGTAGATGCTTTTGTGACCAAGTATGTCCCTGTACTCCTACTTTATTCTCCCCTAGGAGTAAATAGGTTTGTTTTATCATGGCACATCAAATACTGTATGCATTTTCTATTTCTCAGAGTGGCATTAAAAAAAGAATAATATTTGTCTACTTATTATTCTTAGCTTTAATATTGCCTTTTAATGATGCAAGGTACCACTTGACTCATTTTTCCTTAGCTTTAAATTTTGTCATTTAATGATGTAAGCCACCATTGTTATATACATTGTTTTCAACCTGAAATATGGTCTTTCAATGTTGTAGGCCATCTTGGGTCCTTTCCAAGGAGAAAGGTGGGGTGGTTTTAAATAAATAAATAAATAAATCCTCCAGATTTTGGGAAGCTGATTTTCTCCCCCTGTGTTGTCAACTCACTTCCAACATATGGAAGGGTTTTCAAGGTATGTGAGATGTTCAATATGTAGTTATGTTTTCAACACATACATGCTGCTTACCCCCATGAGTGCCCATTGGCAATGGGGATTTGGCTCCAGGTCCTCCAACTCCTGTTCTGATACTCTACCAGATGTACCACACTGGCTCTTAAAACCTGCTTACCTGAACCTGCTGATAGGTTCAGATAAGCAGGTTTTAAGAGCCAGTGTGGATTATACCTGCTTCCTTCTCCTGGTTGTTAATGTATTTTATTAGGTATAACTATGTACTGTAAGATGTTATTTTAATATTTTAGGTTATGTTACATTATTTTCCTGTTACAACCTGTTTTTGCATTTGTAAAACTAAAGATAAGACAGGAAACCAGGTAAAAAAAGAAAAAGTACTATATACAGACCTGTACTCTTACTCTTGACACATCAGTTGAGGCTGGTCACCTGCCATATTCCTGTTATGTGTGGACAAATCACTTCCATTTTACACTTGATAAAAGGTCTTATCATTAAGAGCCCTGATGTTTCACAAAGAAAAGCTGTGGCTTTATCCAGTCAATCCATCCCATGTTAGGTTTTCCTCTTTTCCTAAAATTATTGTCTTTTCTCTTTTGCCTTTCCATGATAGATCTGAAGAAGCATAGCTTCAGTCTTGTCATTTTAGCTTTTACTTCAGTCTTGATCTGATTTAGTATCTGCTTATTTGTCTTCAGGGAGTCCAGAGCATACATGAAATTCTGTTCAATAACCACATTTCAAAGGAATCGTTTTTCCCCCCTGTCAGCTTTTTTCACCGCCCAGCTTTCAGGCACCAGGCAGAAAAAGATTTAACTGCTCTTCACTGGAATCAAGTACAGTACTTTGCAAGCATTTTACAGCCAGACTCTTGTGGCAGTGCAATTTTTAATACAGTAATCTTACATTTAACATATTAGCTAGCATATACCTGCTCTAAATTATGCTCTTTATCTTGATATTTAATTTATTTTTGTGACAGTTGAAAATTTACACAAGACTAGTTTATTGAAAAGGTTAGCATTAACTATTTTCATATGTAAGTTTCGCTCATGGGTACTGAAGGGAAGCATTTTTTTCAGGATTCTTTCATTTATTTCTTGGGAAGTTTTATGAAATGTTTTATTTTGATATTTTCTTAAAAATGTAAAATAATATACTCTGAAAATCAGTAAACAGTAAACAGTGAGACAGGACTAGAGGTATTTAACAGAGAAAACCTCTAATCTCATATTACATCTCTAATTTCCCAAAAAATATAGCTATTGCCAATGACTGTTTTGCTCTGCAAACATTACGACAATCTCAGAACATAAAGTGATTCTTCTGCCTAACTTTGAAGAAGCAGCTATATGAAGTTGTTATTATATGATATGTGCTGAATGACAAGCCTAAGGCAAAATGCTTCCCTGATTTTAAATGTGGAATAGAAATGAATTTTGGGTCTTATCATAACCCCAAAAACCCTAGGCGACCCTGTCTTAAATAAGTAGTAATGAGTTTAGTGCAATTTATTACCTCCTCAAACATATAAGAGAAGCAACAACCCTTCAGTTAAAATAGCAATTACTTATATATGCTGAGAAGTACCTTCTGACAAATTGTTGGCATTCTGAGAATTCCAAGATACTCTGAGGAACAAAATAATGAGTTATGTACCAAATACATATGCAATTGCACACACATAATGCTTTTTATTATTATTTTGAATATTTTTACTCCATCTTTCTCCTTGGAAAAGGACCCAAGGTGGCTTACAATAATGAGGGGCAATAGATAGCCCAGAACATTTAAGACATATTCAAATTAAGAACAGGAAATTAAAAGAGGCATCTTTAGACCCCAAACTCCAAATAATTTCCCCAGGTGGTTTCATATACATGTTAAATAACATAGGAGACAGAACAGAACCCTGAGGTGCCCCACTGTAAGACAGTGCCCTCAAGTCCCATTTCAGAGAGAGGTGTCAGGAGAATGCGTGGTCAATAGTGTTAAGAGCAGCTGAAAGGTCCAATAAAATTAAAATGGACACTGATCCCCTATCCATTTCCCTGCATATATCATCTACCAAGCCAACCAGTGCCATCTCAGTCCCATAACCAGGCCTGAAGCCAGATTGAAATGGATCCAGATATCTTATTTAATCCAGAAACCTCTGGAGCTGTGGGGCTACAACTTGCTTTAGTACTTGGTAAAGTACTAACATCCCATTCCTGGGTAGATACCGATCGGTAGTTGTTCAGTATCATTGGATCAAAAGAGGGGTTTTTAAACAGTGGTTTTACTATCACTTCCTTCAAGCATGCCAGCATCCTGCCCTGTTGCAAGGAGGCATTCACTACTCTTCCTAACCAATCTGCCAGTCCCTCTTTGGCAGCTTTTATGAGCCAGGAAGGGCAAGGGTCCAATAGACATGTGGTAACCCTCACCTCCCCAAGGGTTCTGACCACACCCTCAGGCTAGGGGCTGAAACTCATCCATTAATACAGGGCAGGCAAGGAGAACAGTTTTATTTATAGGCCCTGGATCAATAGCAACATCCAGGTCAGCCCGGATCTGTAAAATTTTGGCTGCAAAGTGTTGTGCAAATTCTTCACAGCAAGTTACAGAGTGCTTGCATGGAAATTAAAAACAACCACAGCATCCAGTTTAATTTAAGAGAGAGTTTCTGCCATAGGCAGCTATTCATAATCAGGATGACAATACCTTCATTGTTACTGTGCACATTATGCATAAATATAAGATATCCCCCCTCTTGGGTGCACATCTTAATGTGGTGAGGAATGCTGAATGTGTCGGAAAAACTGAAGATAATACTACCATGCCAACAAATTGGGAAGAAGCATGATGAAGCACTTCATGCCCATCTCTACTAACCTAAATGGTCAACTATTGGGATAGGGAGACATTGGATTGGGGCTGGTAGCTTGACATGAGCAAAGCCATCTTTGATTCTGGCTTCACAAGAGGCAACAGTCTCTGTGAGTAAAAACTGCTACAGCAGAAGTCGCCCTGCAGCCCCCAGCCTTTCTCTCCCTTATCTCATTGTCTCATGATTCCTTAGTAAAGTTAGCCAAAAGGTGATCTCATTGTTATCACTTTCCCAGCTAAAGTCTGCCAATTAGCGAAGCTGTTTGCGAATTATTTACATCCCTTATCATACCACCTGTGTCTCACCAATTTTGCTAGACTTAGCCATTAATAGTTATACTATAACATGCATATTAATGTAGCTTTCTTGCGTAACGCTTTTCATAACCATATTTAGTTAATTTCTAACTGCACAACAAAGTGTTGTAATGCTTTATGTTAATTAGTTATGCCAGAGCAATTAATAAAGCAAGGCCTCTTGGAAAGAGGAGAGGTTTTGGTTTGGCTTGGCAGGACCGAGAAGTTTCAATTTGTGTGTGTGTGTGTGTGAGAGAGAGAGAGAGAGAGATCAAAGGCCTTTCTCTATACCTTAGCATCAGAGCTGTTCATCTCTCCTGTTAGCTCTGATCCCGTTACTCTAACACTCAGCTATCACTAGCTGTTCAAGATTATTGCAACAGTCAACAGGATAATTCTAAACTGAATGAGCTGGAACAGAAGATTAAGATACATCCATCCCCTTCAGGAACTGATAGTCACACCAGCAGAATATAATGGATAATTCCAATGGTGATGGGATAGCCTGAGAAACCTATGGGGGGGCGTTACTAGGCAGCAAGAGTAGTGGAAATAGCACTGTGAAGGGTCTTTAATAGACATAGTGACACTCAAGCTAACTCTTGTTAGTACTGCTCGAGAGAAGACCGTGTTAAGCCAATTCTCTTTTTTAACAGCTAAATACTGATGAGACAATCCAAAGGAAAGGAAAGTTAGTATTTATTTATTTACTTACTTATTCATTTTAATACAACTTATATGCCACCCACAACCCAAAGGTCTCTTACAGTGGTGGTGAACCTTCAGGACTCCAGATGTTTTGGACCACAACTCCGACAGTCCTTTGTTACTGGAATTCTGGGAGTTGTGGTCCAAAACTTCTGGAGTCCTGAAAGTTTGTCACTACTTTACTAGCATATGAGACTCCAGGGCCAGAAAAAAAAATACAGTGGGTTGTTATGAATAATTGCTAGTGAAACAACTTAAATAAAGTCGAAAGGACATTCAGTTGCAGATACAATACATGTATGCAATGAAAGCCCAGTGTTGCATAAAACTTATACCAGGAACATGGAATGTGAAACCTATAAATCAATGCAATATAAAAAAATGAAAACATCAAAAGAAATGTTTAAAGATTTTAAAACATGTAAGCATGCAAAGATGGAATGGTATATCAATGATCAAATAAATACAGTATACAATGTTTAATCTGGAACTGATAAAGTTAAAATAAATTGTATGGCTTTAACAGCAAGGAAGTGCATAGCACAAGCAGTTTGATAATTTAATGTAAAGTATGACTATAGAATATCAACCAGACTTCAAGTGCATCCACATAACCATTATTCAAATCTATGCTTCAACTACAAATAATGACAATGAAGAAGAAATTGGAAGATTTTATCACAGACCAAAACAGGTTGTATTGACTACCATAAGTGACTGTAATGAAACACTAGTACATAAATAGGACCAAATACAGTGTTGTTGAGGAATTTGGCTTAGGAGTCAGAAAGGAAGCCTCAGAGTGTTACATAGATTTCTAAGAAGGCAACCATTTGTTGTGAATATGTGCTTCAGGCAGCTAAATAGACAATTGTACAAACGGATATCTCCAGAGGACTTCTCTAGAAAGCAAATAGACTAGATAATTGGAAGCAGATAATGGAGAAGTTGTATTACATTACTAAACTCAGTAGACTGTAGACCAGATGAACTATGGCTCAAAAGCAAAACTATTATCAGAGAAGAATGCAAAATATACTGTTTCTATAGTCAAAAGCAAAGTCATGATGGATTATTTAATGAACTCTTTGTTAAAAATGGACAAGAAACAACAGTAAAATGTGACAGAAATTCAGCCAAAATCCTGAATGGAAGTCTTTGGGAACTATCACATGGAAGTGAAAAGAATCATTATAAGGGTCAGTGGAAAAAAAAGGAAGAACGAAAAAGAAAAGAAAAGAAGACAAGGGTGGGGAGTGATTTATTCCATAAAATCCAGGAAGCTAAAGAAAATTTAAAACAAGACTATGGGTGCTAAAAGATCAACTGGAGAATATTTGAACAGGAAAGTATAAAGTGAAAATGGAAACAGTATACTGAGGAACTTTGGCAAAAGAGATGCAAGGATGATAGATTCCTTCAAAGAACCTTCTGATGAAAAATCTGCAATTTGAGAAAATGAAGTAAAAGTACTTAGAAGACAGAATGGGAAATCATAATGGGATACTAACATAACTATTTTAAGTCCTTGAGACTGAACCTATCAAAATCCTAACAAGAATAAGCCAATAAAATAAATACAGAAAACAAAGGAATGATCCATACAGTTGAAATGATCGATACATGCTCCGATGGCAAAGAACGGAGATGCCAAAAATTGACATAAAGCCATAGGGATCCTATATACGTGCATCCTATATGGACTTTAGAAAGTCCAACACTCATAGCCATTTAGTGAAATATTTTCAGTATAAAAATCAACTCAAGGTCCTTCTCTTGAAGAAAAAGCAAATTTTTCACCATGAGCAATGGAACAGGCTACACCAAGCCATATTGCAGAATAACACCAGGCAATTTTGGTCAATTGTTACAGGATCCCTCAGATCAGATGTGCACGATCCAGCTGCAGTTTCACCATCTAGGTGGATCCAATATTTCTCAGACGTCTTTTGTGATAGGAATAAACTTGCAGCCAGTGGTCCCGACTTCTCCGCATCTAACCTCCCTGAATGGCCTCCAGTACATCCAGAGGAGATTCACAAGATTATTGTACAATTAAAATCAGGCAAAGCTGCTGGCCCTGACGGTATTCCTCCAGATCTTTTAAAATATGATCCAGACTGGTGGGCCACTCTACTTGCCCCTCTCTTTTCAACAATCAATAGAACTGGCCTCATACCTAAAGACTGGACAACTGCTATTATTGTTCCCATTCACAAAAAGGGGGATCCTAACTTACGAGGGAATTATCGACCCATCAGCCTGTTATCTGTAATTGGCAAGGTTTACGCCAAACATCTAAGCAACAAGCTCTCTTCTTGGATTGCTACCGAGAACATCCTTGGCCCCAAGCAATCTGGATTTTGCCAGGGTAAATCTACCTTAGACAACTGTGTAATCCTCTTACATTTGGTGCATAAACAGGTCAAGAAGTGCAAGGGTAGGCTTTATGTGGTTTTTCTTGACCTGAAGAGTGCTTTCGACTCAGTCGACAGAGAGTTACTCTGGGAAAAATTATCCAGATGGGACATTGACAAAAGACTCCTTTTGCTAATTAGAGCTTTACACACTAATGCATCATGCAAAGTCAGATGCTCTCAGAATGGCAATTTAACCCAAACTGTTATAACCAACAAAGGAGTGAAACAAGGCTGCATTCTAGCCCCAACACTTTTTAATCTATTCCTCAGTGATTTAGCTCCAACTCTGTTGGCAGTAGATAGCCACTGTCCAAAATTGGGTTCGGTCCAAGTCCCATTGTTATTGTATGCTGACGATGCGGCACTTTTTCCCCGTACCCGCATAGGTCTTAAACGTTTACTTGATAGAGCTTCTGATTATTTTGAGGCCAACAAACTAGTGGTCAACTATTCAAAATCCAAGATCATGGTTTTTGCAAGTAAATTTAAAGCGTTCAAATGGGTCTGTAAGGGAAATGTCATCGAGCAGGTTAAGTCATTCAAGTATCTGGGTATCCACTACAATTATAGACATACATGGACTTCTCATCGTAAGTCTGTTCTAAATTCATGTAACATTTCTTCCAGTGCAATTTTGCGCTTCTTCTTTAACTATAGTAATAGGTATGTTCCTGCCTCTTTGACGATATTTAAGGCCAAGACTCTTGCCCAGGTGTTATACGGGTCTCCAATCTGGTACAGAGCCATAGATCGTTCAGTTGAGCGTATACAAGCCTCATTTCTTAGGAGTATCTTGGGCCTACCCAGATGTGTACCCTATGCTGTTCTCTGTTTAGAAACAGGTATGACACGGCTGAAGACTTTGGCTTGGCTAAGATCAATAAAATTTTGGCTTGGAATCTTTTACAACCCAGTCCAATCTCGCCTACTATATCAACTCTTGCTAGACCCCGATCTCCCGGTAGAGATTTCCAACGTACTTACTACATTTAAAACAGCGGGATTGGACATTGAGCAGCTCGGTATGCTTAGACAATCTGAAGCCTATAAGACTATTAAAGATAGGCTACTGGACATTGAATGGAAAGAACTGTGCAGTGAAGCCAACACCACATGCTCCCCCCTTCAATTTAACATCCTGGTTTGCCCTGGGAAGCCAGCCTTTTTCCTCACCCACCTGACATGCCCAGAGGCTCGTAGAGCTTACTCACTTGCTAGATGCAACTCTTTTCCATCTGCTTTGTTGGCGGGCAGGTTTGGTGGAATCCCCCATTCTCAGAGGTTTTGTTCATGTCAAACCAACTGTATAGAAACACTTGAACATATTTTTTTCTACTGCCCACTTCATGATACACTCCGTAAGAAACATCTGCCCTCAGTCCTTGGCAGGATTCAGGGGTGGGAAGACTCAACTAGGCTTCAGTTTCTTCTCTCCACACATGTCACCTTCTTTCTGGAGGAGGTGGCAACTTTCGCTTCCAGAGTTTTAGCAACTCAGCGCCCTGGGCTCTCCTCTCCTCCCTCTTCTGTTTTCACTATTAGTTGATTATATCAGAACTATTACCTATTTGTTCCTGGTTTTGTTTTTGAGCTGTACCAGTAACTTGTCTGTTGTTTTAATGCCAATAAAGGTCTCTTAACTAAAAAAAAAAATACAGAAAACAAAGGAATGATCCATACAGTTGAAATGATTGATACATGCTCCGATGGCAAAGAACGGAGATGCCAAAAATTGACATAAAGCCATTTGGATTAATTTGTCATCCAAACTTAATAGTATCCAGCAAAAACTATTACAATGATGGATAAAGAAGTGGATTCCAGATCAAATCCAGCTTGAACGCCAGAAGAAAAAAATTATGAAACAGACTGCTTCACTGGGGGCGGGGGGCATCAGGGAAAGATAAGACTTGCTGGGGAAAAAATAATGATGTTGCAGAGTCAGAATGCTGTGAGTAGATTCCCCTAAAATGTGCTTCCCAGACCTTTGCGGGGATTAGAGATGGGCACGACTTGGCGAAATTTCCATTTCCGTTTCCGTTCCTCGTTTCCATTACACAATGGAAATGGTAATGACAATTACTCCGCCAGAACTCGAACTCGAACTTACTGGCTGCAATTGTAGGTTGTGGTTGATGATGATGAGTTATGTGAGAAGTTGTGGGAACACTCATCAGGAACAGTTGGTGGTGGGGTTAGGGTTAGGGTTAGGGGGGATGTTTAGGCCTCCGCTACTCTGTCCTCCGGGCTGCAGAACACTGTGGCTCACTAAGAAGGGCTGGAGTGGAATGTACTTGCGCATACTGTGTGTGTATACAGTTCTACACAATAATCGTTTGTTTCTTAGAAATAGAAGAGCCTGTCAGGAGGAAGTTCCAGGCTTGGCTCTTGGAGTTGTGGAACCTGTGATTCACCACGAAGGGCATGGTAGTAGATGGAATGCCGGCAGTTAGCAGCAAGTCTACCAGCACACAGCTGGGAAGGAGAGTCAGACTCAGATTCTGGCTTGCTGTCCTTTTTGCAGCCTGTGTGTTGTAAGACTCTGACTCACTCAAGTTCTGTGTCTTCTCCCTGCCTGCCAGTCAGGCTCCCGGCACTCCCAGCTTAGAGGAGACCTTCCAGGTGCTTCTCCTTCACCCTAACAGCACGGTTCAGTTAGTGCTTCAAGTTCAGCCTCTGAGCCGACATGCGCCTGTCGGCCACTCCCCTCAACTTGCCCATGCAGCAACCCCAGCTGCCCCCACCTCTAGGCCCTGAATTGACGGCATAGCTCCGTCTTCCAGGAGTTCAGGTCGGCAGCGCTGCCTGCCAGGGAACCCTTGACGCGAGGGTCGCACAGGCATGCCATCTGGTACACGTTTTCCCTTCTTAGTGGGCCAAGGCGGGTATCCACACCGGTCAGCAGCCTGTCTGCCAAGGCCCTGCTCTTTGGGAGAAGATTGGCTTCTCCCCGGATAGTGGCCTCTAGGTGTTGGCGAAGGTGTTGCCCACCACTAGATGCAGTTTGTGTGCTGCGCACACGATGCCCTGGAACCCTGCCCCACCAACCGTGTTGGTCATGTTACGGCCCGCGTCAGTAACCATGAATCCGCGATTGACCTGCCCCTCAGTCGCCAATCCCCACTCTCGCATTGCTGTCTTGAAGACCTCAGCAATGTTGAACCCTGTGGCGTTGTCCTCCATGCTTTGTGCCTGGAGAAGCACCACCCTATACCCTCTTGGGGTGCTGCCTGGTGACTCCCCCTGCAGCTGTTCTTGGGATGTCCTGGGCTCCAGGACCTCCTTGGGTTGCCACCAATGAGCCGTCAGAGAGAGGTATCCGTGGTGCCCACCGGTCCAGAGGTCGGAAGGGAAGTGGATCTTCCTCCCTCTGGCCGCCTGCAGCAGGGCCCGGATCCTGTCCCTGACAGACTCATAAAGGGAGGGAATCACCCACCTGCTGAAGGTACGCCAGGATGGAGGCTCATACCATGGAGCCACGTACTTCATCAGGTGCCTGAAGCCTGATGACTCCACAAAGGAGAGGGGCAACCCGTTCATGGCCACCATTTCACCGACCACTTGAGTGGTGGTCTCCTGTGCTTTGGCCCTATTTCGCTGGCTGACAAAAGTCCCACACAGCGGTGCCACTACCTGCAGAGTGGCCTGCCTCTTCCCACTCTCGGCAGTGGTTTTGTCTTTTTCTTTGCCCATGCCTTCTTCCCTTCTCTTTCTCCCTGAGGAACCAGGGCCTGACAGGGTTCCAGGCAGAATCCCAGGGTGCTTTCGCATGAGGTGGCTGCGTAACCCACTTGAGGAGAGGTGTTTGGGGTCATTCCCCCTGCGCACCACCACCCCGCATTTCTTGCACACCGCCATCCTGGGGTCTTGTGGGCTGTTCTCAAAATGCTCCCAGAGACACCCGCGTGGCTTAGTGAAAGTACCGGCCCCTCTGTTATTGCCTGCTGCCACTGCTGTGGTGGTGGTGTGGCCTGTGCCCTGCCTGGAAAGTAGAGTACTACTGCTGTCACTGGTGGTACTCTGGGAGGAAGGAGGGCTGCTCCTTCCATCACTGTCTGAAGCCTGCCCTTCGCCGGTTCCTGCCATCAGGTCCTCAGAATCTGGAACCGCTAGATTCAAAGTGCCCGTTTCTGATTCTGATGCCATTTCCGACTCCGAGTCCTCGTCTTTTTCCTGATCAAGGAGATCGGAGTCAAGTATCAGTGATGAAGGGATTTTTATTGCCTCATCCATGCTTCCCTCAGTGACAGAGGATGGTACGGTACTGGTTGTGGAGCTGCTTGGCGAGGGAGTACTATCTGCACTACTGCCTGTGTCTTCTTTCAGAAATGCGGCCCGATTTATCTTAGTGGGGGTCCCCCTCTCCTTCCCTCTCGCTGTGCCACGCCTCCTAATTTTTTTCATTTCTCAAAGTATTAGAAAATAATAATGGCACTGTGTTCTACAGTAGGACAAGTCAAGTGATCAAAGTAAACTTGCGCTGGCACCCACCAAGGGTGTGCCTTATAACTAACTAGTTGTAAATAAATGAACAAGGAAGCACACTAGTGCAGGAGTAGTACTGTGTTGTACACTGTGAGCAAAGTAAACTTGCGCTGGCACCCACCAAGGGTGTGCCTTGTAAAGTTGTAAATAAATGAACGAACGAGCAAGCACACTACTAGTACAGGAGTAGTTTGTGCATGCCTGGCACTTTTGTACACTGTGAGCAAAGTAAACTTGCGCTGGCACCCACCAAGGGTGTGCCTTGTAAATAAATGAATAAGCAAGCACATTACTAGTACAGGTTTAGTTTGTGCACGCCTGGCCCCTGGCACAGTGTGTTAATATACAGCAGTAATATGAAGGAAAAGTAAACAAAAGTAAACTGAACCTGGAACCCCAAGTCTGTTAGAAAGGCAGATCTCAGACTCAGAGGGCAATGCACACGCAAAAGGTGTGGCTTGCAAATTAATGAATTGCACAATGATAAACAAACAAAGTAAACAGGGTTGGAGTAGGATGGATGGAACCCCAAGTCTGTTAATAAGGTGGCTGTCTGATATCAGAATGGGCCTGTGTTGTTTAACTGCAGTGTCCTCACAAAAAGTTTAGCAAACAAACAATGTAAGTAAAAGTAAAGTACACAAGTAATATTGTAATGTATTTCTAAAATGTAAAATATTCTCCCTCAGAGGTGCCCTTGGCTTGCCAATGCCAAATGTGTTTGAGTGCACTGGTTGGGGATGGGGAAATCTAAAATATACTAGGCTAGTATATATTTTTAAAATAAATCCACACCTCGCCTCCCAAAAACCTCCCCTTGGAACTTGAAGCACTAAATGGAATAAATCATGTCTGTCTCACAAAAAGGAGAGGAGAAAATAAAGAGAACTGCTAGGCTTGCTTGCTATTCCCAGCCTGAACCCACAGCACTGTGATGGAGGCAGGGTAAAGGAGCTTGTTGCCAGCACCAGCAAGCAAATGAAAATGAACTTTTGAAAATAGAATAGAAAATAAATGGTAGAGTATATATAAATCCACAAGCCTCCCAAAAACCTCCCCTTTGAACTGTTGAAACACTAAATGAAATAAATCCTCCTCTCTGTCTCACAAAAAGGAGAGGAGAAAATAAAGAGAACTGCTAGGCTCGCTTACTTCTGGGATCATTCTGGTGGTAAACTTTGAACTGCCATGGGATGCATACCTGTGAGAATATTTCTCTTTCTCTCAGTGTACATATTGTATAGTTAAAATCAAGCCTTGCTTGAAGAGGCTTGAAGAGGGGGGACATTTCTCCCCCTTTTTTCTAATTGTTTTGGCTTTTTTGTTGTAAATTTGAAATTCATACCCTGAGAGGAAGGTTTTTTCCCCTGCTCGATTTTTGGAGGCAAAAGGAACACAATTAGTGCTGATTTTTTATACCTTTTTAAACCCTATTGGTTGCTTGTGCCCAAAAAATGTAAGGCATATGGGACTTGTAATCAATTTGCTTCCAACTCTGAAAGATGCCTCTGCTTGCTGACTTGTAATTACAACCAGCAGGAAGCTGATAAGCTAGCTTTGTATATACAATGTCTCTGTCATCCTGTCCTTACAACAGACAGTCAATGATTAAGCTGATTCAAGCTGACCTTTGTTTATAGAAACCTAAAGGAATTACTGGCAAACTGATAACCATTCCATGCTTCCTGTTATCTTGCATGTTTTCTGTGTGCGAGTGGGGTGGATCAGACCCATATAATTCCTTTTTACCCCATGAGAATAGTGGAAATATGAGATCTTTGGGACATTTTCTTTCTAAAGGAACTTGAAATCTCCAGAAATCTTCCTCACAATTCCTGACAGCTGATGCCTGCTTGCTTCCCAGTCCCCCCCCCACTCCCCCTGAGCTGCTTCCAGTCGATAGACAGAGGGAGAGAGAGGGAGAGAGAGAGAGAAAAGCATCTTTGATTTCTAAATTTTGCTGTAGCTTGCTAAAGAAAGAGTGAGGGGAATTCTGGCTGCTCTGGGAAAGGAAATCTGCATTCTCCGTGGCTTTGGAGGAAGAGAAAATCTTAGGCAGGGAAAATAAGGTACAAATCTTTTGAAAAAATTGGACTTTCTCCTATACTTGTATTGAGGGTGTCCTGCATTTGCCAAAGTGTGCAAAAGGCTGCCCTTCACTCTAAGGGCCAACTTTGTCCTTTTGGAAAAGGGGTCTATCTTTGGAATTCCCTCTCTGGGCAAATCTGCTTTGGTCCAGCACAAGGCTAACTCTGCATATGCTCTAAAGCTGGCTGCTTCTGAACCCTGTGGAGCTTTCCCTGGGAAATGGAATCCTGAGTCTTAAATGATTCCAGAGCTTGTGTTACTGAGACGTGGACAAAATTTTGGCCTCTCTGCATTTGTCTGGGAAATCCTGCCCCATGGCTTGGCTCTTTGCTGCAAGAAAGTGATTGCCTTTGGGGCATCTCCTTGCCTTTTGGAGGTACATTTTCTGGCAGGACAAAAATTTTCCCCTCCTGCTTTTGGGTTTGATGAGATCTGCTTCTTGAGCCACATTTTTCCCTTTTCTGGGACTATTCTTGATGGAAAAATTTGATTTTAACCCTTCCAGATGTTCTGTTGCTGACTTTCCTAAATCCCCTTGTGGTTCCTTTTTCCCCTCAACCAACTCCTGATTCTGGGACACTGTTCCTAACTGCAGGTCACTAGGTGGAAAAATTATTGGTAGGGGCATCTGGAAATCTGGGGGGAGAAGTGAAATGGGCATTTCCATTTGTCCCCATCGTTGCCCTGCTCTATCACCTGCGTTCTGGTTGCCAACCCTGGAAATTTCTGCCTGTAGATTTCTTCCTACTGCTGGTTCCCAACCCAAAGGCTGTTGTGACTCCCAAGGCTCTATCTGGGACTCTTGACTGTCACAAGGCATTCTTTTGCTCCGAAAATTAACTGGCCCTCTGAATTCATTTCGTTCTTCAACCGAGAAAAATGCTCCCATCTCACCTATTGGGATCCTGTGGAGGATGTCTGGACGTGTCTCAAAGCCCTTTACGGGCGTAGGAAGATGAGGGTGAGCCGCATTCGTGCCTTCTGGCCTGGAGCTTGGTCCTTGTGCCTAGTGGTTCCTCTGCATCTGCCTTGCTGCAGGAGATCGCATCTGTGTTGCCTTCGGGGAATCACGTCTGCGTCGCCTTGGGGTAATCACGTCTGCTGTTGCCTTGGGGAGATCACGTTGGGGGGATCACGTTGAGGTCACCATCTGTTGCATTACGAATAACACGGACACAGAGTTTCGGGGTGTAATATCTGGTGCTCAGGCAACATTCTCTATCTGGACTCCATGGATGTCTCTGTATGTCGGAATGTGTGGAGGCATGCGTGCATGTGAGTGATTGTATGGTGATGATTCTCCTTGCTGCTGCTGCTGCCCGAGCCACCGGTGTTTATTAAGAGAGAGCAACAATAGATACAGCCGGACGTTCCTCGGTGGGAGGCGGATGCACACCTTATCTGTGAGACCATAGTAAACAGGTACACAATGGGCAGAGGAAATAGATTCCATGGGTGGGGGGAAATGCTCCCTAGCTAGTGAGGCATTACTGATAAGGACGGAAAGGGGCTCTTGGTCTGTATCCTGATATCCTTTTTTCCTGGCCTCCTGACCTATGCTTAGATCAGCATCAGCTTAGCTGCACCTGGGTGCCTGCTCGGCCCTGGGGATTTCTGGGAAATCCAGGTCCTCAGCTTTCTCTAGGTGCGCTTTGTGCTCTGCCCATTTCTTGGGGTACAGAAATATGGGCAATGATATCACCACACTTGCTTCCATTTCAATTCTCCCATTCAGTTTTGGTTGAAAATGTCTCTTCACTTGATGGAGCTCTGCCATACAAATATCAGATCCATCTGAATTAGAGGTAATCTGCTTCTGTAGATGGGTCATATCTGGGGGAATTTTGCAGCTTTACAGGTCTCAGGTTCAGTTTCCCTCTTTGGTAGCCTTTTTGCCTCCATGCCCAGCTGTAAAGTACTCCTAGTAGCATCTCTGGTATTATTGGGTCTATCCTCCTCCAATAATAATTGAAAAGTGGTCTAAAGTTCATACCTTGCCTTGCCTTGCTCTGAGGGTAGCTAGCCACCTTCCTCTTACCAGTCTTGCCCTTACTTTTCCTTTTCCCGGTCTTATGGCTTGGCGGTGGTGCACCTTTACTGGAAGTTTTATTACTCCTTTTCACAGCTGAATTTGTGGACGTTCCAGTTGGAGGCTCAGTAGGGACTTCTTTGGTAACTGAGGGAGTCTGGATGACTGCCTCTTCTTGAGCCTTAGAGACATTTGGAGGGATAAAGCTTTGTTGTGTTATGTTCTTTGGGTCCACACAAAGTAAAAGTTCCTCCAGAGAAAGACCAGCAATTCTGTCTATTGTATTTGGGGTCAGATTATAGTAGTTAACACTATTAGATCTTTGTGTGCTACTGTCCTCTTTTCTCTGCTGTTCAGTCTTCATCAGGTAGCCTACTATTTTTGCCCCATCTGGCTTGGCACCCCTAGTATTAGTGGATACATTCCAATCAACTTGGAAAAGGAATCTTACTGTTAAGTTACTGCAGCTGGGTTTTTCCTTAGAGACTATTTTGGCCATGGGTTTTGGCAATGCCATGGCTGCAATTAAAAGGAGAATCTGGGATGTAGAACTCCAAGAACATCTAGCTGCCCATGATAAACTCAGCACAGTTAGGAATAGTTCCTTTAGAATGGCCAACTACCTATCCAATATAACCATTCCCAAGTTCAGGAGAGCCTTCACCTTAGCTCGATTCAATGTTCTGCCCTACAGATTGCTGGAAGGCAGATACCAGGGTCTTCCAGTGGATAGATGTGTTTGCCCTTGTGGCGAGGAGACTATTGAAACTGTTGATCATGTCATCTTGGAATGTTCCCTTTATCGGGATATCCGGAGGACTCTTCTTCAGTCTATCTTCCAGCAAAATCAGGGGAGGCCAAGGGAGTTTTGTGTTCAACACCTGCTAGGAGATAAAAAGCCAGATGTAACTGTGGTGGTGGCTAATTTTTTTGCTGCAGCAATGAGGCATCGCTCATCCCTGCCCACTTCAGGTGGCGAGGTCAGATGATTGGCAATGTCCATTGTGTATTTATCCTTAACCCTTCTCATGATGTGGGTTGGAGGTGGTCTAGAGCATGGGCGTGGTCCCAGGCTGGAGACAATTCTAGACCTATTGAGTTGATTACTCTGTTATTGGGCCTAGTGGGCTGGGAAGATTTTACCTGTTCTGGCTTTTATACAAAGGGTATGCCATTGTATTATGCTTGTTCTTGTGTGCATGCTTTTATTGTTTTTATACGCTTTTATTTTGGTTTTATGTGGAATGTATTTTGTATTTTATCTGGTCAGTGACTGAAATAAAGACCTATTCATTCATAATCATAATCATTCATAATCAATGATGTTAGGAGCAGAAGAGGCAGTAGGAAAACATGAGGTGGATTGACTCTATAAAGGAAGCCATGTTCTTTTAGTTTGTAAGACCGAAGCAGGGATGTTTATGATTGGATCTTTTGGGACTTATTAATTCATAGTCATTGCAAGTTGGAAGTGACTTGGCAGCATATAACATATACAGATTAATAGGATAGCATTAAAGGTTATTGTGTTCAACAGTGATAGGCAGAAATCCATCTCTTGGCACTGCTTTTGTTATATTATCCATTATGTAACATCTCTATGTCACTTCTTTTTTTATTTACAGACCCCTGTCTTATCGCCTTTCTCTGCCCTGAACTTCTTTGAGTTCATCATTTACATTGATCACATTTTCTATTCCTTTCAAGACCACCCTCTTAACAGTTTTATAGTCCTTTATAATGTTCAGATTATGTTTTGTACTGGCTGCTCACTTCTAACACACTTATATATTTCTTTTTCAAGATGGGTCTTAAATTCAGCACACTTTTCTTTCACATTCAGATTTGTTCGAGATTTAGAGACCCAGCTGAAACTGCATCTTTGAAAATAGCACAGAGAAGCCTGCTTTCTCCATACACCTTTAAATGGCCGATTAAATTGATTTGGTGTCTTGGTCTTCATTATATTTTAAACTTCCATCTAATCAGCTAACTCCATTTTAACTGCTGTTATATAATACCCTACATAGCACAATAATTTGGGCACATTGTGAATGGCTATGCCACCATCAATCAATGTCACTACTTGCTGGCAGTAAAAAGACCTACCATATTCGAATGCATTACATCTAACACTTATATACAACTGTTAAGTTTTTCAGGGCTTTGGTTACTTTTTTTCCTTTCAGAGTACTGTCATTTATACAAAGCACAGTTGATTGTTGAGTGACTTCTAAGACTGTCAGAAAAATGCCAGAGAATATCAAAATCCAGACTTCTACATCTCTATGTTAATAGTGGAAAAGATAATGGAACCATGTATAAAGGAGAAGACTATAATTCACTTTAGGTTATGATTTAGTAAGAAGCTGGTCAGCATTGGCCAGTTAAAAGACGATCATGTATGACAAATGTATAAGGGTGATTTCAGCACATTACTGAATGGATAAAGACGAAACCATCAATATAATCCATCCAGATCAAAGGAAAGCATTTGTCAAAATGACTACACTGGGAGACAGATTTACAAGGTCAGACAGCAAAGAAGAAGGGACAACATCTGAAACGGAATACAAATTGGTTTAGGCATAAGAAACAGATGGTGTGAGTAAGATGTAACAATTTGTGGTGCAGAAAGGTAGGATATTCATGAGTTAAAATACAGACGATTGCATGATTTATCTTCTATACTGGGAAAGACAGGAACTGACTTTGTTGCACATTCGTTGAAACAAGAACTTTGCAAGCATTTGACTGGCTGGCTGTTGTGGCAATGCAAATGTATCACACATAAATCTTATGTATGCAAGACATAAGTGATACCTTTACAGCTTGACTTCAGATGCACCTTTACAACAGTCCTGCAGCTTCCTGCCTGAGCTAAGACAGACATGTCTTGTGAAATCATCTTGCCAAGAACTTGATATCTAGGAATAATTTCCTGGCAAACCACATATTTTGCTATGTTTGGACTTTTGGTATATGCTTTGAAAAAGAGGGAATTGCCCTCGAAAGCTTACAATGTTTTTTTGTCTTTTATTAGTGGCCTATAAAGGCATCACCTATAGCCTAGTCTTGCATTTGTATTTTGTAATGGACACATGGCTCTCTTCCCATTTTTAATTTAAATCTCGTGTATGTAACATAC
Organism: Phrynocephalus versicolor; assembly: GCA_023846285.1. NCBI lineage: Eukaryota > Metazoa > Chordata > Lepidosauria > Squamata > Agamidae > Phrynocephalus > Phrynocephalus versicolor. Next base: position 16,201,442 of record JAHTLZ010000274.1, on the reverse strand, counting down.
TAACCTCCTTGTTTTGTAGTAGCAGGTTATTAACCACTTTAACCTGATCTGTAACACCATCGATGCTCCTGATGAAACACCAAATAGAAATAAATGCATTATAAACATGGAGCAAAATTAACCTCCCCAGGGGAGGTCGTCAGGAGGTATGGGGTTTCATGTCATCAGTACGCTGATGACACCACCCAGCTCTATATCTCCTTTTCCCCATCTGCAGTTGATGCCAATTCATCTCTGTTATGTTTGCCAGGAGGGTATATTGGGGTGAATGAGCGTGAATAAAATGAGGTTGAACCCAGGCAAGACAGAGGTCCTCTGGGTGGGGGCGCCAGGTGTTGGTGGTATGGGAAGTTCCCTCAGGTTTTTTTTTTTGGGGGGGGGAGAACCTCTCCATGCAGGATGAGGTGCGAAGTCTGGGCATAGTACTGGATCTGGCACTTTCTCTAGAAACCCAGGTGGCATCAGTGGTCCAGTCCACCCATTTCTACCTTAGGCAGATTGCCAAGCTCCATGCCTTCCTGGACCCTGGTGCTCTCACCATGTTGGTCCATGCACTTGTAGTCTCAAGATTAGACTACTGCAATGCTCTTTACGTGGGGCTGTCCTTGAAGTTAATGCAGAGGCTCCAGCTGGTGCAGAATTCGGCACCTAGATTAATTACGGGGTTAAGCAAATACCAACATATTACCCACACGCTGGCCGAACTGCACTGGCTGCCAATCCGTTACCACATTGACTTCAAGGTTTTAACGACATACAAAGCCCTAAAGGGTTTGGGACCCTGTTATCTCTCAGAACAGCTCCTATCAAAAAGTACTGCCCATTGTACTCGATTGTCCCAGGCTGGGCATCTGAGGGTGCTATCACTGAAAGAGGCTCATATATTGCTGATGAGGAACCAAACTTTCTCAGTGGTGGCCCCTCAACTTTGGAATCAACTCCTGCCTGAAATTTGTTTGGCTCCTACGCTGTCCACTTTTAAGAAACTTAAGACGTGGCTATATAGAAAGGCTTTCCTTGGCTATTAGTTTATTTTGCTATAATTTGCTGCTCATTCACCCTTTCTTGTTCCACCTTCAGTCCTCTTGTTCTTTTAAGTTCCATTGTTTTATTTTGATATAGTTTTGCTTTTTGTGTTTACTATATTACATTGTATACATATATATTGCATATTATCTTGCATTTTGTATTTTGTACTTGCTAATTTTGTAAACCGCCCAGAGTGGACATTGTGACTAGATGGCGTGCTATAGAAATCTAATGAATGAATGAATGAATGACAGAGAACCATAAGACAAGGGCAGAATACAGCTATTACAGTAACTATTTCCCTGAATAGATTGCCTTGATTATGAAGAATGTGATTTGACCAATATTTACCATTAATAGAAATCACCACATGGTCAAGGGTGAGATTACAGTACTTTGTATTAAGATAAAAATTAAAGGTTCAGTTATTTTCAATACTCCTGTGTAGCTTTCTTCTTCCATCCTACAATTCATTTGATTAAAGGGCAGCATGATAAGTGGTAGTGAGGAGTGTGCAGAGCTCTACATTGGCGAAACTAACTAGGATAGCCTAGTACAGGAGAGGCACTTTTTAAAAAAATAGTGATGAGTCACAATGGAAATGAAAAATATAGAAATATAAAATTGGACACTATTCTTTAACCCTTTAAAAGCAGCCAGAGGTCCAGTCCAGGAAAACCTTCCCGAGCGGATGATTTATTTCTACCATGCTCTTGGCTCATGAGAGGATGACTTAAAGCCATCATCCTCAAACCCCAGGGATGCCCTTTTCTCTTACTGCTCGCCTCCATTATTTCCCTTGCCTGTATCATGGCTGCGGCCTCTGACCCTAGCTAGCCTTGGCCCCCTTCCCTTCTCCCCCCTCTCTCCCTCTCTCCTTTCCACCCTCCTGCTTGCCCTTATTCCCCCCCCCCCCCGGTTTTTCTCTCTTCTGCTTCCTCCCTCTGCCCCACTAACCCTGGGTGTGCTTTAACGAATTCCTACACTTCTTCTATGCCTCTGGACCTCCACCATCTTAGGCATAAGCACATGGCAAGGGCAAACGGACACCATGATGGCTCCACGCACAGCTGCATCTTCCAGAAGCTGGATCCATTGTTCATCTTGTCTCCTGCACGTCTCACACCACAGCTGCATCCTGGATTAAAAGCAGCCAGTGGCATCCCATTGTCTTGGCTTCTCACCTTTCAGGACTGTCTGGCAACCTCCGGCCACATTCCATTGACACTCTGGTTCCCCCATTGAATTGTTCATGTCCCCTATTGACTCACTGTTTCCCCCCTATTGATTTACTGATTTTCTCATGTTTGCCAGGACCTCAAAACAATACCCTGCTCCTGCTTATCACTGTCACACCCCTGATTGCCTATTAAGGGACAGATTAGGCCAGTCACACCTGGGCAGATGACCAGCCCCGGATCATCAGGAATGTCTTGGGACCGCCCAGGACCACTCCTGGACCAGCCTCCGGACTGCAACTATTGGACAATCCCTGAAGACTGCCCCCACCCGCCCCCAGGGGAGGCGCCACCTTGGAGGGAGGGAAAGGGAAGGAAATAAAATGTGTTGCACCATTGTCTTCGGGGCAGAACATCTCTGCACTGTCCTGGTTGGGATGTTCGCCTGCTGCCTTTTATTGAGCTCAATAAAATCAGTATTTTTCCTGGAACTCTCTCCTGCTGGACTCTTCATTGGGAATAATTCTGAGGCCCAGCAACATACAGCAGGAATAGCCTGCTGCAGACTCAACGTTAGCCCTTTACCAAAAGTCCCCAAATTTGGCACACAGACGAGCAGACTTTCTGCTACATCCCTGTCAAGTTTGGTGCTGATCATAGTTACATTTGTTTGCTTGTTTGGGGCATCCCTATTTTTTGAGTTGGCTTATAGAATGCTGAATTGGATGGCCACACAATAGCCATTGCTGCACTAAGCTGGCATAATGTAACTACAACTGCATTTTAAACTACCTGTGTAAATCCCTATTACACGAGTGACTTCTGGACACAGAGCCCCTTTCATCAGCTTAGCTTGATATGTCAGAACAGAAGTGTACACATTTTAAATTGGCTAGCTGCAGATTACTATTACTGTAACCTCCCACTTAAATTGCTTCAGTACATTGAAAGAAAATATGTCTTTGTTTGTTTGTTTGTTTGTTTGTTTGTTTGTTTGCTTGTTTGTTTGTTTGCTTGTTTGTTTGTTTGTTTGTTTGTTTGTTTGTTTGTTTGTTTGTTTGTTTGTTTGTTTGTTTTAGGGCTTATATACTGCCCGTCTTCCAGAGAGGAACTCCGGGCGGTTTACAACTTGTCTGGAAGTTGCTATTTGTCCAGGGCATGGATGCAGGATTGTTAATTGGATGAATTGTTCATATAATTTCAGTGCTTTGCCTGTTGTACGGACTCCAGTCTATTTCTAAGCAAAATGTTTTAATGCCCTTAATCATTAAGGCTTAATGGTTTGTATTCAGGATATTGTAAAGGTCACCTCCTTCCATATTTACCTAATGAGAAACCATCAGATCTTTTCAGAGGTCACCCTCATGGTTTCCTCAGCAAGTGAAGTGAAATATATGTCTACCAAGGAAAGGATGTTCTTCATCACTCTGGTTGGGAATTTCCCCCCTCCCAGAAGTCAAGCATCCCTCTTTATGATAAGTTCAGCATGGGATTAATACTTGTGCATTCCTTAGAAATCTCTTTTAAGTGCTATAAATGCAATTTGTGATGTATATTTTAGTTACCTGTTTTTATTCTCCTTAGAAATGTTTACACTGGAAATTTCCATGACCAACTTTTTATGACATCATCACTTTAAACTTTTATTTTATATTCTAACCTACTATGAGAACATTGCTACATGTGGTTCTGAGCACATATATGTAGGAATGACTACACATATGTACACATTTGGTGGGTGCCAGCAGGATGAGTCCCGTGCAGCAGCTACTCACTGCTAGCCTGGGTGCAAGGTGTTTTATTAGTTGCAATAACCAAGCATCACAAGGGGTGGAGACAGGGCCTACATGCCAGGAGTCAGGTAAGCTGGTGAATTCCTGGGAAGCCTTATCTAGAGTGGCAGGGTCTTGGGCTGGTCACGTAGCTGGGGTATAGAAACCTTATCACAGGCAGTTGTGTCCTGCAACCCCTTCTCACGGGCTTCATGGCTGATCTGGGGGGAGAGATACAGACCAAGCTGGCTTCCTGAGTATATGGGCTATAGAATTCATTTCCTTCCATCCGGGGCCTCCCCACTCAGATAGGCTTAATGATTCCCAAATGCCTTATCCATTCAGCCAGCTGGGGTGCTGTCCTCCACCCCAAGGGGACATCTCTATGCATATAATGCAACACAGAGGATACTAACTGGTTCTCCCAGCAGATTGTATTGATTAATATACAAGCAAATGACTCGTTGATGCAGGCAGGTCTTCTATACAAACCACTGCACAGTGTGCCATTCCTATTTCAATGTGGTTCAACAATTAGATTTTCCAGCAGTATTTTTTTAAGTATGCAATTTGATGATTCGCTTTGTCTGCCAGGAATAGTTAGAAAGGGATAGCTGAGTGGTTTGAAGAAACATCACACTTGCCATATATCTGCAGTGGTAAACAAGATTTGAATTCTAAATTACTAACTTGTAGACTGTGGTATGAGAAACAAGAGATCTGGATCACTATTCTAACCTCACAGCTATGCGAACTACACCCACAACTTGTAGGAATCTTGTAATTATGTTAGCAGAGTGCAGCAAACTAGTACGATGAGGCTCTTCTGTGCTATGATTTAGGAGCATTCATTCAGGATCCTCATGGTAAAGTAAAAAAAGTATATTCATTGTTCTATGAAATCAGGACAAGCAGGATAAAATCTAGATTGTGCAAGTGCACTAAAGGTCAACATGAAGGCATCACCACTGCAGAGGAAGAACAACACAACAAAGAAACTAAACAGTTTGCTTGAATTAAAAACAAGATGCTCTGTCCTTGGTCCAGTCCCACCTGGCTGCCATTATTTTTATCATCCTGTTTATCATGGGCTACCTTAAATATAATGATACTGCACTTACTTTAACAATAGATTCAGTTATATAGTAGTTATATAGTAGTTATATTGTACTGCTCTCGCCCTAACTGCAGTGGTTGCAGGTAGATGACAGCAATATTCATGGACACTGCATTCAAACTGTTAGTATCTGTAACCCATAACCACCTAGAATTGTTGGTGACATATTTTTCCATATTTTTCTGAGGTTTTGGCAGCTCATGTAATTATACCACCTCCAAAAAGAGCAACAGGCTGTAAATATTTTTAAGGATTTCTAGAACCTTCTGGTCTTGCAGTGGAGAAATTAGTCTTTCTGGCAGGCCCTTGTGCATGTAACAAAGTGAACCATCTCTTGAAACCTTTCCCTGTCATGCTCTCTGGCTTTCACTGGACCAAGGTACTTGCCAAAGGAGACAAGAAGTCGGCTTTGGGTGTCTAGTTCTGTCATCCCATGTTATCATGAGATAAATCACATGACTTTTAAAATGAATGGACTACTGCATCACTAGTGTGGGGAAATAACCACATTTCCTTTCTATTTTCACAACTGTTAATCTTTAATAAAATAAAGGAGATAGCTGATAACACCAAATCCTGTTTCCTCTTTACTAAGATAAAATTTTATACCTACCGGTATGTTGCCCTGTTTTTTTTTTTCTACTATGGTAGCAAATATTAGATTGTTATATGCAGAGCATATTCTATCCTTGCGATTCAGGAGGAAACTGATACAGAAAGGACTGGTGAGGAACAAGACAATCATCTTCAGAAGAGAAACCACCTACCTCTAAGAGAATTTATTTCTATAAAGTCTATGTTAAGTTATACCATAATTACTTACATGAGTTTCTTAAAAGAGGCAATGCTGCTGCTAATCCCTGACTTTTCTTAATCCTTCTCTGTTAATAGTGGCAGAGAAGAAAGGTTCATTAACCTTTCTTCTCCGACACAGATCAGTCCTGGCCTACACAATGTAGTTGATGCACTATTCTGGAACTGTACAACTTCAGTCTGGAGAGATTTGTTTGTTTGATTCATTGTTTGACTGTTTCTACTCTTCCTTTCTCCCAGAAAATTAGACGCAAAGCAGCTAACAATGAGGTGAATAAAGTAAAACAAGGGCTGGCTAAAAACATAAAATAAACTAATTAAAACATCACACAACTTTAAAACCAATTAAAAATAAATCAATAAGATAGCATCTGCCTGGATTAAAAGCACCTTTTACATCATCCCTATTAACTTCTGAGGGCCTGCCTGAATAAAAAGTGCTTTGCTTGCCAGTCGAAAGAGAACAGGGCCAGCCAAGCAAATGGCTCTCATTATGGACATTATGTATGGCCACATGGGTCCACCTTGGGTAGTGCTCAACCTTTACTATTTTGTTTCAACAAGCAAAGATGAAGCACTGTCCTGCTTTCCATTTCACTCTTAGAAAGCATCCTCTATTTCAACAACATCCACAAGACAATATTGAAGATATCTTTCTGAGGACGACTACTCAGCCCAAAACTATTTTAAAATCAGTATTCAAGGGAAAGGAGGTTTGCATCTGGACAATAAACAGCATAGGCACAAAGGTAGCCTAATTGCAGCCTTCCCCACTTTATCAAGAATTTTAACATTTCTCTTTAAAACAGTGATCAAGGGCCTTGTGGTACAGTGGTTAAATGCCTGTACTTCAGCTAAAATTGTGCTCATTGTCATGTCCCAAAATAGGGTTTTAAAAATTATTTTCAGATGGGCTA
>JAHTLZ010000274.1:16167027-16194606 GCA_023846285.1 Phrynocephalus versicolor | reverse complement strand
CCGGTCCAAAAGTTTTAAAATTTTTGTTTTTCACAGTGTCTTCACATCATGACCTGGGGTTTAGTCCCAGATAACCAGTTCAGGGGTGACTCAGCCTTCTATCCTTCTGAGGTTGGTAAAATGAGTACCCAGCTTGCCAGGGGAGGGGGGGATGTGTAGCTAGCATAATCAAATTGTAAACCACCCACAGAGTGCTTGAAGTGCTATGGGGCAGTACATAAGCAGAACACTTTGCTTTTGCTTTGTTTGATAGTCCTGTCTACATTTCCTTCTCTCTCTCTCTCTCTCTCCCCCCTCTCTCCCATGTATATAATTAGCCACTTTACTGTTGGTGACAGGAAGCAGAAAGATAGACACCTATGCTGTAGACAAGAGGTGATGAACTTTGTGAAAAATACTGTTGGGTGATTTGCCCTGGAATTGATGAATAACTATTCTCTGTGTGGCATTACTGCCAGAACTGGGATTCTCTGGTCCTAGGCATTGTGGGAGGACACAGGGCTACTTTATCCAGAGGGGAAAGCGGGCATATGTCCAGGGCTCACTCTCTAGGGGGGCCCACATGGAGAGGGGTGGATCTCCCCCCACTCCATGATGGTGCTGAGCACCTGGCAGCTCCTTGGACCTTTGAAGTGCACTGCAGTCCTGTGGCGAGTCCAGGATGCATGCCCCCATGATATTTGAATACTGGCATCGCACACAGCCTCTCCTCCCACTAGTGAGGAGCCTGGTCCAGTGCAGTGGACAGTGGCAGAAGCAGCATTGAGAGGCTGTTTTAGGAGCTAAGATGGCAGAAAGAGTCTGTTAGTGGCTAAAATGATACTGAGATGCTGTTTAGGGTGCTAAGATGGCACAGGCAGACTGTTTGGAGACAAAGAGGGCACTGGAATGATGTACAAGTTTTATCCATGTAATGTTCATTTTCACGAAACACCAAGTTTAGGCATTTACTGCTCATTGGTATGATATATCAAGTCTATGCATTAAAATTCTAAAGTGTTTCTAAAATTCTCCTATCAGAAGAGAATATTTTATATTTTTTATGTACTGGGTGTTTTCCTCTCAATGCTAGCCATGCCCAGGATGACTAAATTAATACTGTGGTTTTCTATCACTTTAAGTGTTTTACTTTAGTCCATAGTCCCAATGGCAGGGCCGGAGCACCGTTTTCAAAAACTCTGAATGTAGGTATACAAATCACAATCACTGCATCTTTGGATTCATGTACTGTACTGGTTTAGTTAAGCTCCCATCAGTGAATATGATCACTGCATGATTACCAGGGCCCATTTGAAAATAGGAACTCCACAGATGTCAAGTCAACTAAGATAAGAGTTTCTGGAATGGCAGATTCTAGATTTAAGAACTGTAATTTTCTCTTGTATTGGATATAAACTCCACTGGTTTGAGATAAACAAAACTACCTTTTGTCTTCTCATAATCAATTGTAACCCTATCCTGTGAGGGTCTAGTTTCTGGAAAGACATGAGCTTGTGAGTTCCGAATAACATGATCCTGCACTTGGGCTGGTGATAATACCGATTTTTGGTTGAACAGGCCCTCTGCATCGGTCAACAACTGATTATGTTCCAAACTTACATTCTTATTTGCAATTGGCTTCTCAGTGTGATTCTTGCTTTTCTGTGTTAACAGCCCTGGCCCTTTCCTCATCCAGAGATCGACCAGGGCTTCAACAGAATCACCTGTCAAGATTACAGGAAACTCCCCAAGAGCCACCAGGAACCCATTTGGATCCATCAGCCTCCTAGGGTGGACTATCTTCATGAGTCCCCAAACATGCACAGGCTCTGAGTCTAACCCCCACTAGATGAGGACCAGTTACCAGAGCAGAACAATTGTCAACTATCTTAAAAGGAAAGGAAAATAAGTCGGCTGTTGGTGCGCTTTGTTTTCATATATGAACTGACACACATAGCTTGAGTATTATAGAGAGTGCTTCCTCATGGCCTGCCATCTAAGGTCCAGTGCTAGGGAGCACTGGGTAAAGATGTTTATTTAAAAGATTTTAGCCGCCCCGCTACCAGGTGGTCTCAGTTGCAACAGTTGCACCCCACTGCAGGATTCCTGACCTTCAGCCTCTCTTGACTCATTTGTCTTCTTCAGGTGCCAGGTGAAAAACCAGAGATTAGCTTCTGAAAGAGCTGGCTTTAGTGATCTCTTGTGACAGTTTTGATATTTTTTTTTTGTTCTACTATATATTAGATTTCTTTTAATGAGCTACGTTAGCTACCCGCCAACCCATTACTGTACTGCAAAGATGCAAAATTGTATTTTGCACTGATTTTTATTTAAATATATCACAGGATCTCAGGGCAGGTTACAGAGCTGTATATTGTAAATCAGTTTCAAAACTTAAGATACAGTACTTAAAACAAAATAAAGATATTTAACATCAATGCAACATTAAAGCAAACATTTAGTTTTAAACATACTGCACTCAAGGCCCTGCAGGCCAGGATACCCAGACCTCCTCCAGCTTGATGCCAACAGCGGTACCAACGGAGCCTCCAAGCTGAGCCCCCCCCCCCCCGCCCCCTCGGGCCTTCACGGTGTCTCCACGGGGAAGGGACCTCCTTCCTACCGGGACACCGAGAGGCAGATGTATAAAAGGGAGAGATCCTTCCAATATCCTTTAAGGACGAGTCCGCTCGTTCAATGGCTGTTTGAACTGACATTTTAACTTTTGGAGAGGAGGTGGTGGGGAGGGGGAAGGGGGGTCCTTGATGAGGCACCCATTCTTTCCCCAGGATCTTTCCCAGGACCTGGTGCCACCCTTCTTTAAAAGAGCGGGACTCGAAGAACCGCAGCACCTTCGCCTTGAGCTGCGCTCCCGCTCCCGAGGTCCCCGTGGGTGGGGCGAGGCGAGGTTTTCCACGCGCTCCCCGGCACTCGGGTGGGCTGCGGGCGGGGATTCCAAATGTATTTATTTTAAGGGAGAGGGGGAGGGGAGACGAAGACAAAGCCAGGCGCCCCCCCCCCAGCCTCTCCCTCCCGCCCCGCGGGCGCAGCGCCTCCGCAGGGGACGGGCCAGGCTCCGGCTGGGGCTCCGCCTCCCCCCCCCCCCCCGGGCCCCGGCGGCGGCGGCGGCGCTCCTCCGGAGACCCCCCCGCGCAACAGCTCCCGCAGGAGGAGCCGCGGGAGGAGGAGGAGGAGGAGGAGGAGGAGGAGCCACGCCGGAGGGCGGGAGGGCGGGCGCGGCGGCGGCTTTGGGCCGGGGGGGGAGGGGGGCGAGGCCTCTCCTGGGCAGCCAACGCCATGATGAACCCCAACCGCACCGAGAGCGACTGGCAAGGACTGGTGAGCGAGGTGAGAGAGGGACAAGACACCCCCCCCCCAGGAACCATGGCGCAGCACCTTCCCGCCCCCCGGCCCCTCGCCCCTATTCCCAGAGCAGCCGTCGCGCTGCAGGGGGTGGGGGGGGCTGGGGGGGCAGGCGGAGAGTTGCCAGGCTGAGCCTCCCTCCTCCACCGCGGCTCTCGGAGAGCCCGCCCGGCCGCCCGGCCGCCACTGGCTTCCTCCCAGCTGCCGGGCGGGGTCCCCTTCTTCTTCCTCGCCGGCCTGGCCGGGATGCTGGCCTTTCCGGGAGTCCCCCACCAGCTGTTCCTTCCTGCAGGTTGGCAGGTTGGCGCGGGCAGGGCTGGGGCGGCCGCCTCCCCCCTTCCGGGATGCCCGCGGGTTGGTTGCCGGCCCCTTCTGCGTCTGTCTATCCGGGGCGCGCGGTTCCTCTGCAGGACGTCACGGGAGTGCGCTTGCAGGTTTCCTCCCAGGGGAGCCTGCTGCGCCTATAGATAGGAGAGCCGCGCTCGGAATCGGATCGGAGGAGCTGTGGCCTCCCGCTCCCGCTCCCGCTCCGTCCCGCGGCAGGAATCCCTTTCCTCTGCTAAGCTCAAGAGGAAAGTCTGTTGTTGTCATTGTCGCCGCGGATCCCACTGAAACGATTGCTTCTGCTCGCCCGCGTGCCGACGGTGGGCACCTGTTGGCCTCTGGCTTCAGCAGAAACCGCGATCCAAATAGTTTGCGTTCTACTTTCTTTAAAAAATAAAAATTAAAGCTGAGGCTGAGATTCCCCAAACTTATATCTTTTGAGGGTATCATGAAATGGAATCTTGATCTGGAGTTTCTCAGATCCTGTTCACACAAGATTGAACTGGAGGACGGTGTACATTTAGTTCAGTGGCTGTACAGGCCACTGCTGGGTAAATGAGGCATCTTAGAACTACAGAGCTGGAAGGAAACCAATGGACAATCAAGTCCAGCTGCTGTCTGGAAGGCCCAGTGGGGAGTCCAACAGCCAGTCTCTGGCTCAGCAGCCCATACCTAAGCCACTTACTTATCTAGATGTCTGTGAAGATTCTCAGTCATCCAGGTGAGTTTACCTGGCAGTTGAGTCATGGCAACTGGACTTTTTTATCTTGAGAAATTGAAATGTTTCGCTGCACATCCAAACAGCTTCGTCAGTCAAAGCTGTTTGGATGAGCAGCGAAATGTTTCAGTCTCTCAAGAAAAAGAAGTCAATTTGCCTTGTCTCAACTTCCAGATACAGTGGTACCTTGTATAAAGGAATTATTTCATTCTAAATGAAATTATGTTAAGCAAATTTTCCTTTATGCAAATTTCCAATAGGAAAACAGAGTGATCCCATTTTTATGTTGTACAGATTCGCCCCATAGGCGATTCTGTTAATTAAATTTCTCCTATCTGCGGAATTTTTTATGTTGTACAAATTTTATGTTATACAAACCATTTGTTATATGAGGATCCACTGTACTTATCTTGAGGTTGAGCTTCTAGATCAGTGATGGCAATCCTTTTAGAGACCGAGTGTTCCGAACCCACTAATTTTTCACAATGCCAATAAAGCAATTTCGGCTGAGTACAGGTGGCTGTGAAGGGGTGATGTTGGGTGCCCACAGAAAGGGCTCCGAGTGCCACCTTTGGCACCCGTGCCATAGGTTTGCCAATGCTGTTCTAGATCATTTGGGATACAAACTTTAATTCCTTACCCTTGGCTGTATAGAGTGGAGCTGATGGGATTTATAGTCCAAAAAACTTAGAAGGCTGAAGAAGATCCACCCTGGTCTTAAATCATATATAGCCATATACACCTAAAATTCACACTAGGCATTCAACTGAATACATTGAAAGTCTGTACCGTAATCTTTTAGTTTCAGAAGTGATACGAGAAAGATGCTATCTTGCTGCAATAAAGTGCTACTAAGTTCTCAAAGACTTAACCACGTGAGTGGGTGATTTGGCACCATTTTGATTTGCTTCCACGTGTCTTTTGCCACCTGTTAGCTACCCAGTCTTTATTCCATCAAACTGCAGCTTTTGAGCCTCACCCTCAGGATATATGAGTGCAAGATATTTTTTTCTTTCTACTCAAACCTCAGAAGGATAGTTTCCCATGCTATTTGGAGCTTTGTGGAACAGCACGTCACTCTGAAAGTCTTGGCTAGAAAAATCTGACCAATACACGCTGGAGGATGATGTGGGAAGGATATACAGTGTCCCCTAGACCAGCAGGGAGGCAATATTTTAAGGCCTGCCCTGTGCTTCAAAAACAGAAAGCGTTCTCTGGAAATGAAAAAGCAACTGGTAGAATAACCGTTGAATTTTTTTAGGTTTTTTTTTTAAAGATGGCATTCAGATATGCCATCCTTTATTTGCATCCTGAACTGTTGGTACAGGATACTGTGCACCTCAGAATTGTCCCACCGTGTTCTTCTGCTTTGTCTATAAGTCAGGCAGTACCTGTACAGTGGAAGTCCTGGGAATAAGAAGTGGTCATCTAGTGTTTGAATAGCCAGTTCTTAGTTACGTGTTCTCTTCTCTTTGGCATTCATAGCTGGTATTTCTTGTCTTTTTTGCTGTTGAGACCAAGTCTTCCTCCTATGAGCTAATAGTTCAGGAAGTTTCAAAAAGGGACCATAGGTTTTCAAATGTCTCCAAAAGCTGTCAGCTGTTTCACTGCTGATACTTATATTGAGGCTTTCCAAGTTGGGGTGAAGACTGGAAAAGAAGCAGAGAATTTGTTGGGGGCAGGAAGTAGTGGAAGGAGGCTGCATCTTTTCTCCCCTCTCCTCTGAGTTGCTTGTTTCTCAAGTTGCATCAACAATTATATATTACTCTTGCTCTCATTTAAAAAAAACAAGTGGCAATATGAAGTTCATACTTGAGGTGTATGAATTGTTTTTGCTTGTTCTCAGATGAAAAATTAAAATAATAACAATGTGCCATCATTTTGATTCCCTCTTAATGATGATTCGTCTCAGAGTTTTCTACATATACTCAGAAATTATTTGCCACTTTTCTCTTCTATAGCTGGCACCCCAGGACTGTGCACCAAATATTATGAACTTGGCCAGCAATGATGGCAAAACAGCAGAATGTAAATTTAACTGAATTAATTTTCTTATGGCCAAAGACCAGCACCAAACAATCTATTACAAAACCAAACAGCATAAACTGGCGCAGCATAAACTGAGCCAAACATTGTATCTACATAGTGTACAAAATTTAGATCACAAGTATCCAACAGATGAAGGAAACCAAACTCTGTCTTAACAGAGAACTGCGGCAAGCTATGGCAGCTTAAGAGAATATATTCATTTTATTAGTGCAATGCAGGACCTGATAAAAAAGAAACAATGAAATATAACATTCTACCTGGAAATTTTTGAAAATGAGATAAAAGAAATTCTTTGTGAAGGTACTGGAAGAAAGAGCAGTATAAAAGAATATGCCCCATCATTTCCACCTCTCTGCTAGCACAGGAACATAAATTATCCTAATAAATTACCTCATACTATCTCCCCTCCAGGACTACGGACGGTAAAACATAGCATAAAAAGCTTTCCTGAATTTGCGAAACATTAAACCAGCCAAACAGATAGAAGGCACAAAGCTCTTAAGGCCCATTGGACTATATTTAGTCAGCAAACTTAAGTGCTGTTTTAATTTTGTGTTCCAGATTCTTTACTTAACAATTGATTTGGTTTCAGGGTAGACAGGTGCTATTAAGGTACTGGGGGAAACAATCTCAGAGACAATCATTCCTTAGACACGTGCCTTTTCCATTTAGATTCAAACATATCTCTATCAATGTTTGTGGTCCAAGTTCTCCAGTAGAAAAATATGTTTTAGCCAGTAGTTTATCATGTACAGTGGTACCTCTACTTGCGAGTTTAATTCGTTCTGAATGCATGTTCTTAAGTCGAACAACTCTTAAGTAGAGCAGACCTAACTTAAAAACCAAATAAATAAATAAATAGAGAAAATAAAAAAAATTAAGTAGAGCCGACCGCATCTAAAAGTTGTAAGGCAGCAGTTAAAACACCAACGGTTTTTTGCTCTTAAGTTGAGCCCCTCGTAAGTAGAGGTACCACTGTACATCCTGGTACAAGCATTGCCAATAACTGGACCTGTAAACATACAGCTCTCAGCAATATAATATAAGAGTGGAACTTTTCCACTCTTTTCTTCATTTGCTAGTTTTCCATACACTTTAATATAATGATGTCAATGCTTTTATTGGCTGTGGTCTCAGTAGTTCTGCTGGTATGTTGTCAGTTCCATGGGCTTTGCAGTTTGGCATCTGTTTTAGTCCCCATTCAGCTTCCTCCTCCAGGATATCTGCTACTAGCTCCTTTGGTTCCTCCTCTCCTGGGCCTTGCTTTTGATTTTCATTTATACAAAGTTTATTTATTTATTTTTATTTATTTTTGTACTTGTTGACCACCTAATTTTCCCGTGGGAACTCAGGGTTGTGTGTAACACATTGCAAAAACAACTTGCCCAAACTTACCATCTCCAAACATAACAAAACAAAATACGAATAATAAAGAAAACAATAATAAGAATAAAATAAAATACAAATGGGAATAAAAATAAAAATAAGCATTACTCCTCACCAACCATATAGCATGAACAAGATCCGGCAAGAGAGGGCTGGGACCCTCCACCTTTCTCTGATTGCTTGCTGCTCATGTAATTCCTATGTCTTTTTTGCCACAAAAGTTGTTCTGACTTTCTTCTAAGCAAAACACTTTCTTTTGGGGCAGTTTCCTCCAGTTTCCTGCATTGCCCATATTAATATTCTTCTTCGTCATTCCTCAGTTCTCTCTGGCACTTTGTGTTCATTCTTTGTGCTTCTTCCTTATCACCAATAGCTTTTGCCTTTCTTCTTTTTACTGCAGTTTCTATTGTTGCTTTTGATATCCACTTAGCCAATTTTATTGGTTTCTTCTGGGCAATATGTTGATGTGCCACTTCACTGAGAGTTGCTTTTATTTCCTTCCATAATTCATCTGGTTGGTGGTTTTTTTGTGATGTTAAGAAATTCAGATTTGTTCCTGACTTCAACAGCATATGTAGGAGGAATTCTCTCACCATCAACTGTCATAGGTGGTTGTCTGACATTGCAGAGCCTTAACTTTACCTTGTCCACTAGCAGTTCTTGGTTTGATCCACAGTCTGTGCTGGGGAATGATTTCACAGCAAGGGTGGAACTTTTCCACTTTGATAGATGCTCCTGCCAGTTCTTTTGTTCAGAATGACACTCCACTTCTTCTGAAGGCATCATTGCCAGAAAAGTGTACTATGTGGTCAGCACAGTTGAAAAAGCCAGCTCCATCCAATAAACTTTGCTGATGCCTAATTTATCGGTGTTAAGCCAGTTCATTTCCTCTTTAGAGATACTCAGCCTTCCTGGGTGTAATCAATTAACATTCCATGTCCCAATTTTAAAAACTTTTGTGCAGTGTAGAGGTCTCATTTCACAAGAGGCCATCTCACCTGTTGGGGATCCATTTCGGGGCCTTTATGCTGACAGTAATTGCTTCAGCTTCTAAGATATCTCTTTGCTCTTCCCAAGTAGCTTTGTTGATACCTCCCAGGAGGTCTCACTGCTTGGCACCATATCTGTTGCATTTTTAGAGCTGATCCATAAAGTTTATTATGGCAAACAGTACTGGAGTAGGTTACCATGTCTTTCTCTAGGCCCGAGCCATGTTGGCCAGCATGAGTACAACCCATGCTGTTCACCCCTCCACTGTGGTGAGATGTGGTTGGACTTTGGGGGTTTGGAAATCTATCAGATATACCTTAACAGGGATTTCTTAATCAAGCAGGGTTTTGAAGTCAGTGGCCTTATAAGCCCCATCCAATTATATTTTTCTATCATTTTATTGCTGAAGATTGAATCCTCTCAAAAATATGATGCACCTTTTTAAACTTCATCTTCTAGTACAAGCAGAGAAAAGAAATGGGCTTTACTCAGGCTTAGACAGATAGGCAGACAAACTCTTCTTACCTTGGGCTAAGCACATCCGATCTCGCCTGATTTCGGAAGCTAAGCAGGGTCAGCCCTGGTTAGTACTTGGATGGGAGACCACCAGGGAATACCTGGTGCTGTAGGCACCTGAAGTAGGGACTGGCAAGCCACTCCAGTATTCCTGCCAAGAAAACCCCATGGACATGGGGTCACGAAGAGTCGGTCACGACTGTAACGACACAACACAAGGTCACACAATTAAACACAGTTATACAGTACTTCCTTCTCCCAGATATGGATCAGCTGGGTTGGACTCAAAATTACTTACTGTGGATAAGATTGTGTTGCAAATGTGTTGTTTTCAGATGTTGACATTGTCAAAGTGTAACCTTTGTTTTTTGGTCTTCCACACTGGTATTCATGTGGTAGTAGTAGGATTATGTACGAATGTCTACTTAAGGTAGATGTCAAGATATTTAAAGCATGCCTCACTACAGCCATATTTTGGATGAGATGGGCTGAGCTATGCTTTTGGTTCCAAGTAAAAGGTTTCCCCCCTCCTGTTTTTCACATTCGTAAGATAAAAATTTAGAAACTTTATTCCATGCTTACTCAGAGGGTTGTTTCAGTAGTATTTACCAATAAATGTGGATAGAATTGCTTGGTTTAGGTTCAGAGGAACTAAATGGGATTTATTTCAAATAAATGTTCCTAAGATCAAGCTGCCAGTTTCTTCTTACCCACCTCTATTTCTGTACATTTGTTCTGTTGGTCTAGAGAGCTGGCATTTGATGTCACAGAGATAAAGCAGCCTTCTAGAAGCAAGCTTTGAAACTTACTTTGTAGTGGATGATTGAACTTGATAGTCTCTTTGAGGAAGTGTTTCTTGCTTAAAGCTTACATCTGCACTTGCTTCTTAACAAAGTGCTGTACAGAGTTTCCTGTGTACTTGACTGCCTGCAAGGCAAGAGCCCGTGGTACACATGATTATATATAGCAAAAGGCACAGCCTCCCTGTGCCTAATCAACATATACGGTATTTGGAGCAGGCACCTCTTGGGAGCCCTTTCACATATTGTGCTCTTACCCATTTGGGTTTGCCGCACAGCAGTACTGGCACAGTGGCCCTGTTCTGTGCAATTCTGAGGTTTCCCCCCTAACTTGCACCCCAAATCTTCACTGTTTTTCTTTTGAATATAACTATATGAAAGTTGTTTGCAACTACCTGCATGTCATTCTTAATTGTTCATAGGTGAACAATAAGTATGTCTATATAATGTATATGCATATTATGTCACACATACATATACCAAACAAGTACATAAGCCCTGACATGTTGTTTGAAGGACTGGTACAATAAAAACACCACTCTTTACTTCAGATGCAGCCACAGAACGTCTAAGCTCTAGGCCTCAACTAAGAAAGTACCTGACATATTTTCCGCCTTGCTAAGGATAGAATGATTTCGGTACGATTCCAAGGCAGCCCTTTCAAAATCACAGTAATCCAAGTTTATGCACCAACTACCGGTGCTGAAGAGTCTGAGATTGACCAATTTTATGAAGACTTAAAACTCCTTCTAGAACTGACACCAAAGAAAGTAGGGAATCAAGTGATAAAAGGAATAACTGGCAAGTTTGGCCTTGGAGTTCCGAATGAAGCAGGGCAAAGGCTAATTGAGTTTTATCAAGATAACAAGCTGGTCATTGCAAACACTCTTTTCCAACAACACAAAAGGCGACTCTACACATGGACATCACCAGATGGATAATACTGGAAACAGATTGATTATGTTCTCTGCAGCCAAAGATGGAGGAGCTCTATACAGTCAGCAAAAACGAGACCTGTTGCTGACTGTGGCTCAGATCATCAGCTTCTTATTTCAAAATTCAAACTTAAACTGAAGAAAGTAGGGAAGACCACTAGGCCAGTCAGGTATAAACTGTCAAATCCCTTATGAATACACAGTGGAAGTGAAGAATAGATTTAAGGAACTAGATTTGGTGGACAGAACACCTGAAGAACTATGGATGGAGGCATGTAACATTGTACAGGAGGCTGCAATGAAAACTATTCCAAAGAAAAGAAAATCCAAGAAAGCAAAGTGGTTGTCCAACTAGGCCCTACAAATAGCGGAGGAGAGAAGGGACACAAAATGCAAGGGAGAAAGGGAAAGATACAGAATACAGAAGATTGAACACTGACTTCCAAAGAATAGCAAGAAGAGACAGGACGGCCTTCTTGAACAAACAGTGCAAAGAAATAGAGGAAAACAACAGAAAAGGAAAAACCAGAGATCTATTCAAGAAAATTAGAGATATTAAAGGGGCATTTCGTGCAAAGATGGATATGATAAAGGACAAAAATCGTAGGGACCTAAGCGAAGCAGAAGAGATCAAGAAGAGATGGCAAGAATATACAGAGGAATTATATCAGAAAGATCTGGATGTCCCTGATAGCCAAGATAGCGTAGTTGCTGACCTGGAGCCAGACATTCTGGAAAGTGAAGTCAAGTGGGCCTTAGAAAGCATTGCAAACAACAAGACCAGTGGAGGTGACGGCATTCCAGTTGAACTCTTTAAAATCTTAAAAGAGGATGCTGTAAAGGTGCTGCATGCAATATGCCAGCAAATTTGGAAAACTCAGCAGTGGCCAGAGGACTGGAAAAGATCGGTCTACATCCCAATCCCAAAGAAAGGCAACGCGAAAGAGTGCTCCAACTATCGCACAATTGCCCTCATTTCACATGCTAGCAAGGTTATGGTCAAAATTCTATAAGGGAGACTTCAGCAGTATGTGGACAGAGAACTTCCAGAAGTGCAAGCTGGGTTTCAAAGGGGCAGAGGAACTAGAGATCAAATCACCAACATGCGCTAGATTAAGGAGAAAGCCAGAGAGTTCCAGAAAAACATCTACTTCTGCTTCATTGACTATGCCAAAGCCTTTGATTGTGTGGACCACAACAAACTATGGCAAGTCCTTAAAGAAATGGGAGTGCCGGACCACCTTACCTGTCTCCTAACAAATCTCTATATGGGGCAAGCAGCAACAGTCAGAACTGGATATGGAACAACTGACTGGTTTAAAATTGGGAAAGGAGTATGAAAAGGCTGTATACTGTCACCTTGCCTATTTCACTTATATGCAGAGTACATCATGTGAAAGGCAGGTCTGGATGAATCACAGGCTGGAATTAAGATTGCTGGAAGAAATATCAACAACCTCAGATATGCAGATGATACTGCTCTGATAGCAGAAAGTGAGGAGGAATTAAAGAACCTCTTAATGAGGGTGAAAGAGGAGAGTGAAAAAAAAAACAGGCTGAAGCTCAACATCAAAAAAGCTAAGATCATGGCCACCGGTCCCATCACCTCCTAGCAAATAGAAAGGGAAGAAATGGAGGCAATGACAGAGTTTATTTTCTTGGGCTCCTTGATCACTGCAGATGGCGACTGCAGCAACAAAATTAAAATACACCTGCTTCTTGGGAGGAAAGCAATGGCAAACCTAGATAGCATCCTAAAGAGCAGAGACATCACTTTGCCAACTAAGGTAAGGATAGTCAAAGCTATGGTTTTTCCAGTAGTGATGTATGGAAGTGAGCGCTGGACTATAAAGAAGGCTGTTTGCCGCAGAATTGATGCTTTTGAGCTGTGGTGCTGGGGGAGAGTCTTGAGAGTCCCCTGGACTGCAAGGAGATCAAACCTATCCATCCTGAAAGAAATCAACCCCAAATGTTCACTGGAAGGACAGATTTTGAAGGTGAGACTCCAATACTTTGGCCACCTCATGAGGAGAGAAGACTCCTTGGAAAAGTCCCTGATGTTGGGAAAGATTGAAGGCAAAAGGAAAAGAGGACTACAGAGAATGAGATGGTTGGACGGTGTCATCGATGCAAGCAATATGGATTTGACCAAACTCCGGAAGGCAGTGGAAGATAGGAAGGCCTGGCGAGCTCTTGTCCATGGGATCACAAAGAGTCGGACATGACTGAACGACTGAACAAGGATTTTACATTTAAGAAATAACTCCGGGCAACTTCATCTTTTGCCATGTTTTAACCTGTTGGTACAGCTTTGAAGAAGAGGGATTTTACTCTTGAAATATTAGCCTAAATGTCAGGACCGTGCCTGCCGCAGAACCTGACTCTGAGGGGTTAAATGGTGAAGAGCTGGTGGAGGAGCCTTGCAGCTCAAATCAGCAAGTAGCTGGGTCTGATGACTCAGCTGAAAACATATCTTCACCTCCTAGAAGGGCCATGAGCAGGATTCTGCAAGGACGTGCTACCAGAAGAGCTAGGGAAAGAGTATTTGATGCTAGACGGGGAATCAGGTCGGGAAGCCCTGAGTACTAGCAGAAGCCTTTCCAGAAGTAAGGGTATGTTTCCTGTTTTGGGATAAAGCTGACAAACTCACCTTGAGCTCTCCGTGGGAGCAACGCATCATTTGAACTTGCAACCACGGTCCTGTCTGTTTCTGACCTTGGCTCTGTTTCCTGACTTTGGACAATGGCTTGATCTGTTCCCTTTGGCTTGGCATCTGGTTTTCGTGAGATATTCTGGTTTTAACTTGGACTGGTAATTGCTGGGAGTTGGATTCTGTTATTTATCTGGTACTTGATTGTTAGCAAAGGACTTGAACTTGCTTGATTCTCCGCTAAAGACTTTGGCAAGGAACTGAACTCTGTCTCTGTGTGTGCTCTGTGTGCGGGGATTGACAATAAACATATCACCTGTTCTACTTTTGTATTTAGTTAACACTGTATTCAACTGATTACTAACAATTAAATAGAAGGGGGAAAACATAGCCATTACAAAATACTTTACAAATGCAAGAATAGGCATTAAGCAGTCACCTTTCATTCATTCTATACAAAAACACTGAATACACATAAGAAATTCATACACTTCAAACAGAAAAACCCAACAGTCCATTTTCCACAGCATGTTCTCCAGGTATGTAACCTCTAGAACTTGATTGCCTTGGCTCCAGACTGAATGTTCTCTGAGCGTCTGGAATCTCGATGCTTTGCAAAACTGTTGATTGGAAAAGAAGGTATGTAGCCTATATCTGGAAGGAGGAGGCAAAGTTGATCAAAGATATTGTATTCCCAGTTTTCAAAATCCCTAAGGATGCAACTGTGTAGTTCACTTATTATAGGGGACTAAATTAAATCTTAACACATGTTCTGGCTTGATCGGTTTCTGAGGTCATTTCTGCCCTACAGTTAATAAGATTTAAGCAGATATGTCACTAAAAATAGCTGAGGTTACATATGATCAAAGGAGAGCCTTGTCACTTTCCTGTAATGCCCATCTTCTCCATTTTGCTTTGTTTCAATGCAGATACAATGTTATAGGGCAGTGTTGGCAAACCTATGGCACGGGTGCCAAATGTGGCCCCCGGAGCCCTTTCGGTGGGCACCTGACATCGCCCCTTCACAGCCACCTGTATTCAGGTTAAATTGCTATATTGGCACTTTGCGAAAACATTAGTGGGAAAGTTGATTCCAAATTGACAGCACATAACAAAATAAAATGTGTGAAAACTTTAGTGAAATGTGCTAAAAGGTTGAAATGCAAAAAAAAATACTGCATATATACACATGAGGGTTCTAATTTTAAAAAACTGGGTATTTGCAGAAAGTTCTTAGAGGTTTGGTGTTGTACATGTGAAAAAAATAAAAAAGTGTGTTTTAAAACAAGGATACTGCACTGTGTTGCATTTTGTTTCCAGGTCTTGCATGCTATATATCCTAAAGTATTAAGAGAGTCTCTATAACAATAGAGTACTTACTATTGTTATTTGCAGGCTGCAGTGTTTGATTTGCCTCCTGAATGCCTGATGATATAGGTTGGGAGAGAATGTCTCTGGTAGAGGTTTTCTGCCCTTAGGGAACAATCACAGAGGATTAAAGGAGCTCCATATCTTCCACCAAATGTGCTTTGGGCATTTAAGACTGTGAGCCCATTGGGAGAAGGGCTCTGTCTGGGTGCCTGTGTAATCGCGTAAGAAGGCACCATGTAATTTATCAGTGTAAAATAGTGGATTAGAATAATATGTAATATGTAACTTCAAGCACTATGGCAGCATTGAATGTGCAGTGGGAGATGTTTATTCATACTTAATATGTTCGAACGTGAAATTAGCTTTTTTTAAAAAATCATTTCAGGGGTTTTACATCTCTTCATTTTAAGCCCTATTTCTTCCTTCTTCTTAGCAAATATATGCTACAGTTATTAGTTAAAACTCAGATTCTAAACCGGATTAACATTTTCATTTACAAAATGTGGACAAAAGTATGAATTAGAACCAATAACCTCCATAATTTTATTTTCCAAGCCTTTAGAAAAAGCTACTGAGCTTTTCAAGAAGGAAGAGCAGCGTTTCAAACAAGCAAGAATCCTGGGACCTCTTCAGGACCTATTTTGTGGCATAAATTCAGATAGGTTAGCTTTCCAGGCTAGTTCATACTGATGCCTGGAACTGTCTATCCTTACCATTTATTAATATCTGATTCCAAGTTTATGATCAAGTCAAAGTTCATAAATAAATTAAAACTCCCATAACCAATAGCCATGTTGACTTAAAGACTCCAAGAGTTAATTCAAAAACTTGAGCGTTTGCCTGTTCTGCAGCTGAGCCAGTTTTACTTTTTCCTGATTTCAGCCTCTCAAATTTTTATATCTGCTTGTGCTACTAATGGATATTTACTTGCACTTCTCTGAAATTATGTGAGTGTGATGTGCAACTGTGTAATAAAGTCATTTTTATAAAAGTTTTGTTCATTTTTATTGGCTTAACAGAACTTGCATTATTAAAACCAACAATGCTCCTGGTCTCTGACTAAAACTTCCAGAAGCCCTGATAAATAAAATTCATAATAAGGCTCATACAATGGACAATGGCCTGAATAGGATCGTTAGGTGGCCATTATCCATCTTATGATTCTATTTTAGACCAGGTGACATGAGGTCAAAGTGAACTACAAAATGGAGGACTTGAAACTAGCTTTCCTCAGGCTGATCAAGATGTTTGGATGAGCAGTGAAATGCTTCAATATCTCAGTTGTCATGACTCCAAGATATAAGCAGAACACTTTTTTATTGCTTTTTAAACTAGGTTATGCTAAAAAGGGTCACTTTGAGATGTGTTATGTCATTTGGGATGATCCTTGTATCCACATGCAAGGATCGAGGACACTGCACTTCAAGCAATCATATTTAGCATAATTTAGACTTTAAAGGGAAAATAAACAAAAGTAAATTGAAAAATCCTCCCCTGTCTTCTCCGTACTTTGCTTAAGCTGCTTAACAATTTTGTAAAATGGAAAGCTTCCTCCCTCTCCTATCCCCCAGAGAGAAAAGGAGACAAAATTTTCCATTTTTAAAATTGCTGCCAACTGACACAGCTCATATTTTTAAAAGCCTTTTCAAAGTATTACTGATGCTTCAGCAATAATTCAAAAGAAATGAAAAGCTTCCTCTGCCTTCACCTCTCCAGGGAAGTGGGAAGGGAGTTTCCATTTCTCGAGATCACTGAGTAGTTTAAGTAAAGGCACAGCTTAAGCCACTTGCTCTACCCCAGTGATCATACATGCTGAAATGAAAACAGATCCTGCTCACACTAAAGAGAGTGTAGCCTCTGATAGGAATTAAAAAAAGGATGCAGATAGGCATCGGTCAGGGGCACTGGTTCATGATAGCATGTATGTTGTGTGGTGATTTGGAAAAGTGAATCAGAACCACACCCCACCTGAAGACAGCGGCAGGACAGATGCCACTCTGCTCACAGAGAACAGAAGTGTGCCTACTCCTTCGAAATGGGAACAGATCAGTGGGAATGGTGTTCTTCACTGTCATCTAAGCCCAACAGTGGCAACAGCTCAAATGTACTCTGAAAGAACCGAAATGTTTTCCCTCTCTTGAAACCAATAATTTTAGATAATGTTTTCAAATGCTTTGCCTTCATGTTTTGTTTTTGTGTTTGATTTGGCAGTATCTGGTGTGTAAAAGGAAGCTAGAAAGTAAGAAGGAAGCCCTCCTAATCCTTTCCAAAGAGCTGGATACATGTCAACAGGAAAGAGACCAGTACAAGCTTATGGCTAATCAACTGCGGGAAAAACACCAGTCACTAAAAAAGAAATACCGGGAACTAATTGTATGTTGATGCCTTGAAAACAGTCTGTTCCTATTTTGTAATAGAAAAAGCCTTCCTTGAAACAATTCTGTAAGCATTGGTGAACCCTTTCACATAATCCTTTCAGTCCATGTTCATGACAAAATTCTTGATCTTTTTAATTAGGTAGCAGTTATACAGTCAGATTTATTTAAAGCCAAAATAAGAACAGTTTTTATCTTGAAGAAACTTGTGATCTTGAGAGTTGCTTTGGATTCCCCCTGGCTTGTTGTGTTGGAGGACTTCAAGATTCATGCGGGATATACTTCCAGGATGACCAAAATGGTATCCTATCCAGCCCCACCGATTGTGCACCTCATTTTCTGTACGGGGGGGGGGTATTGGTGATCTGTGCATGGAGGGACTTTCTGTAGTTCCGTCATCCTAGACAGATTGGTGTCTGATGGGGTTTAGAGTCACTGAAATTCAGAGACTGTTGTAGGATTTTTAACTGGAGCTGTTTATAGAGATCACATCTCTCCCCTGTTTCAGGTGGCTGCCAATCCATTTCTGGACATAATTCATAGTACTGGTTTTGTCTTAAAAATCCCTAAACAACATGAGCCCAAGCTACCGCCCAGAGTGGCCTCGCTGCCAGATAGGCGGCATAAAAATCAAATTAATAAATGCCTGAAAGGCCTCAAAATTGGGGCCAGACTGGCACTCTCTTGGCTGTCCTTACCGCGGGCAAGCAATGACTTTTCTCTTCAGGATGACTTTTTCCCTGTTAATGGTTGCCAGAGGAAGTCAGATATGCTGTTTTTTGTTGTTCCCCTTTCATTTTTATATTATTAGTTTTAATATCGTAAGCCACTTTTGGTCCACTTGAAGGGGCATAAATGTTTTAAACAAATGAATGATGTAATTTAAATACTGATTGTAATACTCTACTGCTGCACTAAATTACCTAAAACAAGCTGGATTAACAAACTATCTCTTCTTGTAGGATGGAGACCCATCTATTCCTCATGAAAAAAGAAAACAGGTAGGTTTTTTTCTGTTTAGTATCTGTTTAAAATGGCATAGTTTAGTATCATGGAAAACGTATCATGCTAAATCAGATTGTTATGATAATAACATTATGTACGGTTGTTTGTTTAAAACGTAGTTCTGGCTTTTTGGAGGCAGTTCCACAAATCTGCTAAAAACAATAAAAGGGTGAACACTATCACATACAAGTGTGGAGCAGCTACCGTGTTATCTATCAGAAGTGAAGAAATTAAATCAAGTTTGAGGCTGAAAGTAGGACTTGCATATTAGCTGAAATCCAGCCATAAGTCACTAGAAACATGGGCCTGTTGAATCAGTAGAACTTACATAGGTAAGTGTAAACTGCCCAGAGTGGCCTTTGTGGCCAGATGGTGTGGTATACAAGTATAATAAATAATAAATATTGGCTCAGTAAATCCCTACTGATTCATTGGGTCTGCTCTAGTGCAGCTTGATGCTGAATTTCAGGCATTAACTGCCCTTCCAGGAAAAGTTAATTCTAATAAACAGATTTTTATTCCTGCACTTGAAAGTGTAAAGCATAGAGCATCAGTGAAGGAGTTTCATAATTGTGAGTGTAGCACTGAAATCTCATACTTTTGTACTAATCAACCTAGATGTTCTAACCAGTGACTTCACAAGCTGAGACTGGTGCAAGTACTTAGACTAGGTGGGATCTAGAAGTGAAAAGGATCATTTAGATAAACTGGGTCAAGACTGTTAGACTGAAATCTTAAAAGTAAGAATGTGGCAGAGGCCCATTTTTCATATTGATTGACAACTCGAGGCTGTGTAACCAAGTGAACATGGCTGAAATGGAAAGAGACATAGCTACATAGTTTTTTTCAACTCATCCATTCATTCATTTTAAACAAAAACAGTATTACTAATTGATATTATTTATTAAATAATAATGAGATCATTCTTTTTTCTTAAAATGTAATATAAATGAATAATTCCTATGCCAAACATAAGCACATATACTTAAGACATGACAAATAAAATATTATATTTTTAAATTGCTTTTTATTAAAAACACACTCGTTCTTTGAAAATCGAGTTCCTTCTTCATGCTCATTCATTAAATAAAATAAATTCGCTCATTTAAAAATTCATTTCTTCATGCATTAGCACTAGAGAACTTCTCTGATTTCTAAACATCTGCTAGCCATCAGTGCATAAATAAATGCATGTAAAAATATCAGTCTCCAGTGGACAAAGAAGGAGGACAGGTACTGAGAAGCATTCCTCAGCTGAGTGAAGACTTCAGATAATGATTACTGCTATCAACATATGCAACTTTTTATGCATAAAGGAACCTTTAAAAAAAAATATTTCAGCTTGGAGGTATGAGGGGTTGCAGAGTTGGGGAAGGCAAAGCACGACACATTTGCCCCATATACCTACTACATGTAAAAAGGGGAGAATTTTAGCCAACATTGGACTGTCAGAGGGGGGAATCAGTAAGACAGCGGCATGTTCACCATCCTAACTGGAAGTCAGCCGAGAAACAAATTAGTAACCTATAGCACTGATGCTGTAGAAGTATCACATAATTAGCCCTTGCCCCCAACACTTTGACAGTTTCTTCTTGCAAGTGTTGGACTTCCCCAGCTAGTTTTCAAGGGGACCCAGTGCAAAGCCCAGTAAAAGAGCCTTCTGAGAAATACATTTGGAATGGGTTAAGTATTGTGACTAGTTCTTGGCCTTCTACAGAGGGCGGCAGCTGGCTTATAAATGCATTATCTGCTACCAAGCCTTCCCCATTTATTACTGCATCCCCAGAAGGTATGTTTGATCCTTTAAGAGGTACACCTCCATATTAAATGTTGCCTTATTTTAACTTATGCATTTAAATCCTACATCCCATCACTGATTCAGGTCACCCACACATCTGAGTTTTTGTAGGTAGGCAAGAGAGGCAAAGACGTGAATTGTCATCATATTGGTGACAGTGCAACACAAAACTCTAGATATTGAAACACAGAGAGGATAACTTTCGGTCCTGGGCCAGCCCAGAAACCAGAAGCTATGGAATGGACAAAACTATAAGCCACACTATTTACTGTGGTTAGCCATCCAGATAGGCTTGGAGTCACCATAATAATAGTATGCCTCCTAACCTTAGATTAAATAACTGCAATAGAATAACATGTTAGGTATTGGCAAATTCACTGAGATATCTGGCAAGACTACAAAGAGGGTTGTGCACCCACCATTCAGTGCCTGGCACATGGCATCCACTAAAGCTACTGAGGCAACCATGTTGTGGTATATATGCCCAACTGATCAATTCTTTTTGTAATTCAAACTATATTCCAACATTGTAGCTGAACTGGAACTATGTTACAGTTCCCTGACTATGTCCATCCCAGCATCCCTTAAGGGATTCCTATATTGTAGGGTTTGTTTGTTTGTTTGTTTTATAGGCCACCTTTCTTCCAATACGGACTCCTAAGACACTCATAATGTCAAACCAATAGAATTAAAAATGTAAGTTAAACATTAAAAACCCAATTAAATGACACACTAATTAAAATACAATTGAATAATTAAAAGATGGTAAACATTAAAAACTATCTTAAGTTAAAAAGGGCATTCAGAGACTTAATCATGATTGTTAAAAGCCTGACTGAAAAGATGGGCATGCTGACCCAGTTCTGCTGGCTAGATCTGGTCCAGTGAGATAAGATGTAACTCTTTTAAAATACAAACAACCCCTGAAAAAACACCTCCTGGCTTGCCCAGTACAGAGGGGAGTGTGGGTGCTTACACGGCTGGGAGAAACAATTCTATGCATCAGAGGTGTACTAGAAGGAAGACTTCTTCCTTCATTAATGCTCTATAAATCTTCATTTCTGCTCCTGCTCCTGTTTCCCTGGTTGGTCAGTCAAGCATGCCAGTGGCAGGGCCCCCATTGAAGAGCTACCGCATAGCTCTATGCTGTTGCTGCTTCATCACCTACTCACTGGCCACTAACTTGCAAATGGGGATCCAAAACGAGTCATGGAATCTTTGTGTGGCAGAATTGACACCTGCTGAAAAATATTGCCATGTTGTTCTCAAAGTCTGTCCTGGGCCTGGAAGGACTAGTCAGTGGTTGAAATCTAATACTAAATGGCAGCTAGAGGAGCCCCATTGAATCAGTGGAGATTGGGTGAGCCCTAGATTCAGTGGGCTTGTTCTATTTGTAACTCACTACTGGATTTCAATTTTTTTTTTGTCAACAGTTGTGATTCCAGGGAATTTTCCAGCTTTTGAATTTTAATGCAGATCAAAATTTGGACAAGTGGCCTTTTTCCAGATCCCAAGGGAAACCATTTGGAACCATTTCATTTACAGCACAGAGAGGGAGCTGGAAATGTGGATGATATGGACATGTGGATGAGCTGCTTCCTCAAACTAGATGAAGAATTAGTAAATTTCCTGCTTATTTCAGAAATATAAGCAACAAGTTCCTGTGTGTAAAAAAAAAGTAAATAGTTGTGGTTGTTAGTATAGCAACTTGCAAATCTTCAGTGTTCTTTCATTTGGATGTAGAATAATAACTTGGTTTATGTCTAACTCTTTTCCTTTCTGAATAAGGCCAGAGGCCAGTAAATAGTGGGAAAGTTAAGATTGTCTTGCTTTACAGAACCTTGAGCATCATCACACAACTATGAGAAATTTCTGGCTTTGGAGCCTTATTAAATGGGGGGCTCTGATAAGATCAAAGTAGTGGCTTGCCACTAAATAGGGTTTTGTTTTGAAATGTAATAATTAAATAAATAAAGCAAGCAAGCTTGATATTATTTCATCAAGTGTAATTTGCTCCACTGTGCAGTTCTTCTTGATTATTTATTTTGTTGGGAATATCCTTGCCAGAGCATCGAAAGCATTACATTTGTGTGGAAAGACTGTGACAGATAACTTTCATCTCTTGAAAATTAATGGATTGAGGTTTGCTTCTATATCAGCAATGGAGTGCTCGCAGATATCATCAATTTGTCTTGGTGCCTTGCTCAAGGGTCCCTTACTAAGCAAATCAGGGTTTTTTGTATTAAGTTAGGTGTCACAATCATACAAAACCATTGAAGTAGAAATTGCTATCAATCATACTTCTGAAGTGTACCTGAGGTTTCATCAGATTTTTCTATCTGTTCTTCCTTGTTCCAGTTTTCAAACTTGAAATGTGGGCTTAAACACTAAAAAATACTGTAAGTTCCTAAGCGATTTGAGAATGTCAGAATGCTTCTTAGTAGTTTTCATACAGTTGTCACTCACCGTTGCCCCTGTTTATTTCCACCTTTTCCCATAACCTAGTTTACAGACTAGGGCCGTGGGATAGGATGGCAACCTGTGTGTGCCAGCTAAGATTTATGTGCAGAGATGTTAAGGGTGCATTACGTTTGTGTTGCTATCCATCATGCTCACAGTTGTCTGAAACAAAATAACATTTGTGGCTGGATTTTGGAAACTGTGTTAAAAGAATTGAATCTTAGGGTAGTGGGTGGTTTATGGAAAATGTTGCTTGAGATACTGGGCTCTTTCTCACCAGTTAAGATTCCGTGTGGGTAGTTAATGAGAAAATAAATCAAATTGCCCCATGGCAAGTGCTCTTTGGTTTATATTAGGTTAACTTGAATTTCCCTTCCTCAAAGACTCCCATTTATTATGTTTTTAGCAGAAGAACCTACGTCTCCATAGAAGACTGCGCAGTTCTATACAGTTTCTGTTGGTGCATAGATGTTTTAGAAGAACTAGAAATAAATTGCAGGCAATTAATTGCTGGCCTTGCACAATGTGGTCCCATAAATCCTCCTTTCTTGTTTGTTTTCTGGATGTTTTTAATTCAGAGGTAGACATCAGTGATTGTGTCAGTTTGAATGTCTCCGCAGTTTTTAGATATGATCAGTTACAAAATCCACTCATGAAAATTATGCAGGTGCAAATTCTTCAAGAGCAATCTGGTATTGCTGCTAAGGAAAGCAAGAGTTGCATTTGTTTAACATAAGTGGAAATCATCTAATGTTCTCATAGCTATGAGAAAACTGTAGGTACAAATGCTAAAAATAGGCTTATGTTGCAGGCAAATACTTTTTATGTTTCAGTCTTATTTCAAAATTCTGGTGCATAAAAGGGAAATCCATGTTTCAAGTGGCTTCCGAATCAGCATGATGTGATGATTGATATCTAACTCTTCTGCCTCTTTCTCTGTTGTAAGGATTCTATGATATGACTCTTAGAAGAATTAATGTTAGTTTACTTGGCCTTCACAGTTCTTTCTTTCTTTCATTTTAACATAAGCTTAACATCAGTGTGGTGTTATTGAATAGCATTACAGTATTTCTAATCATTGAAAGGAAAGTTTTACTGCATGGAAGAAGTACAAAGTCAGCTGAGCTGTATAAGAAATTCATAATATATTATAAAATATAATAAAAACATTAGTAATGCACATGTATTGTGTAAATAAAATAATAAAATAAAATAATAAATAATAATAAAATAAAAATAATAAAATAATATGTTGATATGTCAGGTATGTTCCAGTTACATGTTTTTTCCCCTGTGGTAAGTCTTTTCTAAAAATTCCATATCTTTAAGGTCAAATAAGATATTGTACAGGTTCGTTGCATCAGCTGGAAAAGTTTTGAAATGATGAACTACTTGCCCAGATATCTTGTCTGGCTTTTCTGATAGTTCTAAGTATATTGCACATTATGATTTATTCATATATTGCCTTGTATATATCCACAGAGCCTCCCCTATAAATATATCTATACTGTATATGTTTATTCCAACAGCAGTGTAATGTATTCCATAAATTATCTTGCTAATATTTCTTACCAAGGGAAAGGTATTGAATCTCAATATTGAATTTTGCTATCAAACTCATAGGACTGCTGTTCCATAGCAGTTTCTGTGAAGTCACAACACACTTCAGGTAAAAGCAATGCTTTATTCTTACTGCTGTATGGAAAAAGATCAGTGAATTGGACTGAAGTATTGTGACTCGAAGGAACATAAGGCCTCTTCAGACATCATCATTTGCAGAAAGCTCACAAAAAAGAGGAAGGTGCTACAGCCCCACCATTTATAATCATTTATGTGGAGAATGACAAGTCTGAATAGGATATTCTCAGGTTAAGTAATTCTGATGCCTGAACATCTACAGTTGCAAGAAGAAGCATGTGAACCTTTTGGAATTTCATGGTGTTCTGAATTAATATGTCATACTGTACAATATGATCTGAGCTTTCTCTAAGTCAAGTGTATTGACCAACAATGTGCCTAAAATAATAACACTCACAAAAACTTGATCTTTCATGACTTTATTGAACACATTCATTCAACATTTAAAATGTTACTGGGAAAATCACATCAAAAATCATATCAAAATTCATCTGAGTGTCAAGGATTATGTCGTTTCATTGTTGCAGTAATTTCAGGCAGCATCAGCTTGTCTACAACCTTTATCTATATTGCTTCTATGTTCCATAAGCACAAAAATACTGCAATAATAGAAAACATGCAAATACCTTGCTGCTAGCATTCCCTGTAACTTTCAGTCCCTCTGGGCAGGGCTCCCTTCCATGCATGTGTAAGAACCACCCATGCGCTGCTTCTGTTGCAACTGATGTGAAACCAGTCACTTCAGGTGTGCAGGAAAGGAGGAGCCCCACACAGAGAGGAGTAGGGGGCACAACACACTTACGTGCACACCTTAGAGGAAACCTTGCTTACAGCTGTGGAAAACAGTGGGCACAAATACTTAAAGTTTAACACAAATCCCATCCTTGCAACTTCTAAAAAGCATCTCAAAAGTGTTATTGCCATCCAAAATCTTTGAGAAGTTGCAAACAGTACTTCATTCAAAAACAAAGCTTAAGTAATGTAGACAGAACTTAATGTTACAATTATGTTTCAAAATTACAGTAGCTAACATTATAAAAATGTAAAAGCTTATAGCCTAAAAAGGCACATTTTAAAAGTAAAAGACTGATAATATATCTCTTAATGAGTAAAAAAATATAAATATATATTTACTGTATATACTCGAGACCAAGCACTTGCCTCAGTGGCTAAAAGTCATTTTAAACATCACACACCACTCCCCCAGCTCACAAAGGAGGAGTTGCCAGGCCCTGCGGCATTTCCTACCCTAGACTTATACTCAAGTCAATACATTTCCCCAGTTTTGGGGGGGTTAAATTAGGGGCCCTTGACTTATACTCGCGTTGACTTATACTTGAGTATATACGTTATATTAAGAATATAAAAGTAAAAGGCATTTCTTAGTCTTTAAGTAGATAAATAACTTACATGAGTAATAATTAAATAATGTTCTCAACCAGCCAAGGCAGCCTTGTGCCAGGCTCCATCTGTGGAGGAAAATCCATATTTGTGTTGCTGCCTTCTGGAAATGAAGCCTCCTGCTGTGCTGCTACATAATTGTTGTTAGTATCCAGCATGTGTGGTGTGGCACAAAGTGTGATGTGTTGATGAATTGAATTTCATCACCACACCACTGTGATGTGTGTCTCTGTGTCTTAGCTCCCTATATTTTATATTTCTTTCAATTATTTTTCTTTCCCTTCCAATTATAAACAATCTCTGTTCCAAGGTGTGATGCCCCAAGAACATTTTTAAAATAGAAAATTTAGTTGTCGTTGCACTTATTGTAACTTCAAGGGCTTGTAACCCGAACCAGGGAATCTGCCATTATGATGATAAACATCCTTATCTTGGAGAAATAAAGACTTGTAACAAACATCTAGTACACCAGAGTCTTGGAAAAAGGTGTCTCAGAAGACCAGAGTCCTCTAAAAAATCAGAATATTGTTTCTAAATTTAGTGAAATATTTGCATTCTTTGTTGTCATTTGTAAACTTTTTTCAGCTGTCAGGAATGTTATAATCCAGTGACCTTGCCTAGCTGAAAAGCTGGCAAATTATTTTCTAATAACTGTAGTAAACTATTGTTGAAACCTCAACTTTAAAGACACTTTCATTTTCAGGGCTGTTTTTTTCATTCACCCTTTAATTATTTTTACACGTGTTCTTGATCCAGCTGGTTTGGAGAGGACAGTGCTAGAGCTGCCATTATGAGCTTTGTAACGGATAATAATGCCCGAATAGGGCTGTACTCTCAGATCCTATTGGGAGAAGTCACAAAAGAATGCAGTCAATACTGAGCGGGTGTATGGTGAGAAATAATCTTGCTTCTACTTCTGCAAGTGTCTATGCAAAGCAGAACATTGTGGATTCAGTAGCATTTTTCTTGTACAATGCCCTAAAAATTGGAAGATATCTGTTGAATATGAAAATATGCCATTGGATCATTGTTACTCTGACAGGAGTATGTGGCAAGAACATGTTAAATATTCTTGGGTATTGTAATATCCTTGAGTAATATTCATTTCATTGACTTTGAATGGAAGAACTTGCATGTGCCCAGTATACTGTTGCCTGCTGATAAGATGCACTTTGCATATTTTAAGCAAGTATTGAAATAAACAATATTTTCGTAACGTTTTCATCATAATTATGGTGATACTATATATTACAGTTTTAACTATTTTCTCTTTGCCCCTTAGTAAATAAAATATTGCAGGAATTTTTTTTCCACAGCTGGTGGTTACTAATATTTGTGTTGCCACCTGTCTTTGTTTATGTACAGTCTTCAAGCTCTGTATGTACACATGGTTGGTTTATTCATTTCTATAGTAATTTTAGTTAGAGGAATGGTGCTTTTTTGGCCTGATTAATTATTTGGATACCTGCCCCACCAAATAAACTAGATACAGATGCAGAGCTGAATAGAGCTAAACAAACCTCATAATCCAGTGTCCGAGATATTCATGTTTGATTAACTTTGCCATTTTTGTAGGCTAATCTTGCTCAACTCTTGAATGATTCTCGGGACCGAAATAAGCATCTTGGAGAAGAAATCAAAGAGCTTCAGCAGAGGTTGGGAGAAGTACAAGGGGACAACAAGGTATTGTCCATACTGCACCCATAGGAAAGCCCACTATATTGGATAAAAAAATCTCTCAAATGGGCTCATATTTGAAATGTGGTGGGATTTATTTATTTATTTATTTATTTATTTATTTATTTATTTATTTATTTATTT
>JAHTLZ010000274.1:16140895-16167017 GCA_023846285.1 Phrynocephalus versicolor | reverse complement strand
TTTATTTATTTATTTATTTATTTATTTATTTATTTATTTATTTATTTTCACATTTATATACTGCACCTATTTCCCTCAAGGGGACTCAGGGCGGTTTACACAAAAGTGAAATATAACAGCTAAAACATCCAAAGAGCAAACACAGAATGATGGGTGATCAAGCAGGCCAGGCAAGGGGAATTCAGAATTGTGTTTGTTGGTTTTTGTTACATTGTTCGGATGCAACAAACAGTGGCATTAAACGATATCTTTTCTCTGCTGACTTCATGTGGAAATGAGCCATCAGTACTGACAGTATTCTTACCACCTTACATCTGAAACTGAAGAGGTGACATATAGAAGGCACGTGTTATATAGTATAATAGATCATTGACTGCAAGTCCTTTGCTTATGTACAGTACAAATATAGAATATTGGTTTGATGAAGACTGCCTTTGGGGAAATTCCTCAATTAAATTCTTCCATCATGGAGCAGCACCAGGTCCAATGTCAAGAATTTGTCAGCACCAACATTTGATGGTCTTGATTTCCCAAAACACTTCGTTCACAGCAGAACCAGACCCTCCCATCGGGTTTGGGGATCACTGCTGGGTAACTCTGCCAGGGGCTTGTGGATGCTTTGATCACTCCTATTGCCAGCATTTTATATACCTTCTCCTCGATGATAGGTATGAGGTGGCGGGGGCAACTCTTCCCATTATTATGTACTACGACTCCTTCAGGGTACCAATAGAATAGAGAAGATGTCATGGAACTATTTCTCAATGGCCCTGACCTGCAAACATCAGGTTGCAGACACAGCTTGCAATCATGCATGGTGAGGTATGTGTATGTACTCATCCCCAAAATGACAGAATCCATCTTGGTACATTACTAACTAAATGTGTGAGTCTCTAGATTGTGTCTACAATATTTAGCTGGAAGTTTCTGAGACCAGCAGCTGGGGAGCAGTAGGCAGTTGCCAGAAATTGTGTGTTGTAACAACACACACCAAACAAAGGCAAGTCATGCTGGTTGATGTTCTAGACACTGAAAGTCTTAGACTATAAAAACTTCTTTCATTTAAAAAACAACATATCACTTTCCTCAGGCTGGCTATTTAGCCAACACATTTTGGACTTATTGGCTTGGCAGACCAGCCGAATTTTACTTTCACTCTGTTTTGCTCACTGGCATTTTACAGGTCATTCCTTGAACCCACTGGGTTCAGCAAAATGAGTCCTCCTGTGACAGCAAATGGCTAATTTTGTTGTGATTGTAAATGAAGCACTGTAAGAACATTTTTCTTCAAAAAACCCACACAGATTCATGCACGCACCAAAGAATAATTTCTGTATCCTTTTGAAAGCAATGCTGACATCTCTTCCCAAGTGGAGGGACTGAACGCCCAGATGGTCTCTGCCAGTGTCACCTCTGGCAATAGATGAGCCAGCAGCTGCTTTTGCAGACGACAGGGATGCTTTATGGATGAAATCGGCCTAGCTATGTTTGTGATTCATACAGTTGTTTTTCCCTAAAGCAAAGTGGGCCATAGTGGGGAGGAGGGGGAATACTTCTGCAGGCGTTTACGATTGCTTTAATAGCTGGCTGGGAATTGGGAGAGGAATGTGTTTTAGCTGATGGCCCATATGTTAGTTGCTAAAAACATGAGTTCAGTAGGTTACATTACAAAGGCAATTTACTAATTAAACAATATCCTTTTAAAGAACTCTTTTAGTCCTGCCCCCTTTATTTAGCTGCATCTCAAATGTTACAGAGGAAGAAAAAATGTTTTCAGGCAGCCTCTTTGGACAATTTGCGACTGCTGTTGACAGTGCTCTGCTGACATATGAGGGTGCAGCTTGCAAGCAAACTGAGTTCTGAGGCGGTTTGTTTTTATCACTGATCACAATCTCTTATCAGGTCTGACACATACCACCAGAAGTGGTCCTAGATTTCTAAGGTTTGAAAGAGGTTTTTGTTTCATGTTGCTACTGACGAAATGCACTTCTTGAGCAATGAATGTGAAACAGTAAAGAAACCCAAGTGCTGGCTAGACGGCCTTTAGGGAAAACAATGAAAGTGGACCAGAAGTTGGGAAGAACTGGAGTCGTCTAGAAGAATGACTGCCTGAGTCACCCGCGGAGAAATGCTGTTTTGAAAGTAGGAGCAGCGGACGGAAATTAGTGACGGCACCCTTTTTTATATTATGGAGGCATGTTGTTAAATGCTGCTAACCGCAAAAACTTCATAGTACTTGAGTGCAGCAGTACTTTGAGAGCAGCTATAGGGCCAAATGCCATGGGATTTGCTGTGCTTATAATGAATTATAAGGATTTTACTGTCTGCATGACATCCAAGGCTGATTCGAATTGGTCCGGCCTATTTGATGACAAACCATTTTTTCTCTCTGAGTCTAGAGGGTTACAACTTTTTTCATAATGAAAGGATTCAGTGTGGCTCCCCCTGCACAATTGTTTATAAAGATGGGAGGGGGTCTGTACTGCTAGAATTCACTTCCCTCCAAAAAGCCTCTCCTCCTCCTCCTCCTCCTCCTCTTCCAGTATTCCTACTCCTACCCCTACTACTACTACTACTACTACATGGTTGGGCACGATGTGCAGAAAGGGGGAATACGCAGAAGCAAGGCACCTTGAGTAAGATTTGCTATGATGCTTCTTTCTCATTTAAAGATCTGAAAAAAAAATTCTGTAGAAAAATAACATGGAAAAAGTACTTCATTGTCTCAAAATACAGGACATCAAAACAAATTTTGCAGAATACATTATAATTCACAACTCAGAATGATTTCTTTTGGGATCACCTCCTTCTCACCACTCATCCGTTCCTATCTTCTGTTACTTTCAAGTAACACATGCAGGAATTACTGATCTCTATTGACATATATATTAGTTCAGTTGGGGTTTCAGGTGCTTCACAACAACCTTCCGACAAAGTCTCACTGGCTACACAGGTTTCCTTGTGGAGGCAACATTTGTCTTGGTTCTTGACTGCACCTCTTCCCACTCTGGGGTACAGTGGTCCCCCGCGCTTTCGCGGTTCATATACTGCGGTCCCGGTATATCGCGGGTTCACAGTATATGAAAAAAGGCCCCCTGGGGTAAGGAGGAAAGGCCTTCTGAGGCCCATTGGAGGCCCCAAAAGTGCTTCCCCGCAAACCGGAAGTGACTTCCGGTAAACCAGAAGTGACCTCCAGATCACTAGAAAGCACGTATGGAGCCTCTGGGGGGGCTGGAAAGCCCCTTGCAGGCCCGTTTGGGGCAGCGCCAGGCCTGGGGTAAGTACAAGAGGCCCCAGAGAGCCTGCCCAGTCCTGACCTTGACCCAGAATCCGCATATTGTGGATTTTCAATTATTGCTGTTTGGGTTGGGTCCCTAACCCCTGCAGTAGGTGGGAGTTTACTCTATTGGACTTCTGGGCTGCATTCAGGGATCAGAAGTGGCAGGGCCAGAAAAGAAGGAAGGAAGGAAGGAAGTGCGGTGGTCTAAAATGCAGCTTGAACAGCATGAACAGCAAACACCTGAATAAATCTGCTGCCTGTGTGAACACTCTTTGTGATTTCAGACACAATGCAAGCTGCAACGAAAATAATAAATAGTTCTGATCCAGCTCTCCAGTGTAGTTATGCCATCAGTTAACTTTCATATGTCATCTTAGGACTGCAGTCCATCCCCTCACTTTGTTCTATGCAGCACATATTTTAAAGATTATTTGCCCTTGTATCTCTTCCTCTGCAGTAATGATATCAACAGCCCCCTTTCCCTACTAGATACAACAATCCCGAAGAAGAAAGAGGGAAAGAGATTACATATTCAAGATACCTAACCACTCATCCTTAATCACCCCTACACATGAGGCTGCAGAAGTACTGAGCACTGGTAAAGTAGTGCTGAAAAGAGCAAGAAGGCTTATGTGTTGAAGTGAGTTGTGTGTTTTTATTTCCCTTAGTATTTGTTTCTCAGAACAGATTATGGAAGTAATCTGTGGTTAGAACATATTTTAGTGGCTGCTGGCTGAAAATCAACATAGTTCCTCCTCCTCCTCCTCCTCCTTTTGACACTGGCTATTGAAACTATTGAAATAAATAGTTGGCAGCAGATACCAGGTTTTGCATGTGGCACCTTTAGATTTTACAGGTGGTGTCAGCAACCATCTGTTGAACGTGCAGCTGTATGTACAGATATCTCCCAAGTTATAGTGATACTTGAGCCATTCTTAGAAGCTCTGGGTCGCTGTTGCTACTGCCATAGACACACAGTCATAACAGGCAATGAAAACACCTTCTTACATTTTCTTATAGTTTTTTCATATTCTTCCCTCCTGTAATTCTGCATTGCTTCATGGACCACTGTAATGGGCGTTGACTGGGGGGGGGGGGTTAGCCCTGATATAATCAGGAGGTAAAGTGGAGAGAAGCAGCTGCAATCCGAAACAGGAGCGGCATTCCACACTGCAACAGTTTCCCCTATTTGTCTGTGAAAGGCCCAGCTGTTAGCTATAACACCACCATTATAAAGCAGCCATTCCCAACAATTTTTTGGCCACAGCCATAAAAACAACGTGAAAGACATATAGGCTGAATCTGGATTGTGTAAGTCACATAATAAACCTTATAAGATGGTGTATGAATAATAGTTTTCAGTCTGTGGCCCCCTTCAAATGGGCCAGGGCTCCCGGGGGGGGGGATATGGCCCTTATTGGGATCAGCTGATACAAAGGATAATATAATAAATAATTTCAGGGTAAAAATATAAATAATGATGGTAATGTAATTCCTTGGTTTATTTTTATTTGGAATATTGGTTGTTGACTGTAATAAAGTTTATCTATCTTCTAAAAAGCATAATCACATAGAACTGGTATCCAAATATCAGAACAGTTCCTTGCCAGGACTTAGGAAGATCAAAGTGAGATGCCCTCCAGCTAGTTAGTGCAGCTGGTTGAGCTCTTCTTTGCCAGAGATGGTGAAGGGCACAGCTGCAGAGGCTCCTCTGAAACATCCCAGAGGGATGCGAGCCATTCTTCCATCCTAGGTGTTGGCAGCTCCAGAGGCGGAAGGCTAGAGGTGATAAATGGCAGCTAGCAGAGCCCACACCTGCCTTGTGAGTGGTCAAAGCAGCCCCAGGAAAAATAGAAGCAAACAGTGTCCCCTGGTGATGACTGGGAGGACCAGTCCCAAAATTCTACACTAGAAGACAGAAAATAAATATCCAAAGGGGATAAAAGAAAACACAGCTTTTCAGTATAAATAACATGTTAGAATTTAGGTGACAGAAATGCAGCCAAGAAGATCACAGTGTAGCATGTAGTCAGATGACATGCACAGTCATACCCAGGTGCTACACGTTATGGCAAAACTGGAAACCCACATTCTGTTGTCTGATTATTTTACTGGGCTTGAAGTGAATTGCCCTTCCACCATCCTCCTACTAATCTAAAAATGAAAATTCTTAATTTTAAGCAGCTAGCAGAGGTCTCGTAATCAGGCAGAGCTGGAGAAGAGGGACCAAACCAAGGAACCAAGTGTGTCTTTAGTGTCTGTTCTTTCTTGCCTACTCTCCAGGACAGGGCACCTGCCCTTCAGAAGCAGCCTTAACAGTATTGAATTCAAGAAGCATAATTCCAGATCATCCAGGCTGAATACCCTTCATGCAGTTCACCACACACTTTTCAGTATTGATTCTCACTCTTCTCTGGTAGCATTTGAAAGTCCACCAACATGTTGGTAGGGCCCTTGTGCCTGTGGTGACCTTCCTGCCTCTGTATCGTATGGCTGGGGACATGAAGAAGATGCACGGTGGCTTCTGGTCACATAATACTTGGCTTTCAAAGACGGCCATGACAGAAGGGGCTCCTGTGCTGGCATTCTAACAGAGGAAAGAGACCCCCATTTATTGTTTATCATGGTTAACATGGGCACTGATATGAGACTGAAAGATGGGAAAGGCTGAAGCTATGGCGAGGAGGAGAAAGAAGCGACACTTCCAATCCCTTGATTATGCAGGGGAGAACATTGGTGTTTGCTTTGTACCAGCAGCTCCTTGTTTCATGAGTTGTCAAGGAAGATGGCCAGGCATCCAGTCAAATAAAATGGCAGGGGCTTGAGCCTTATTTTTCCTCAGTGTCATTTGTTCCTTTCTCAAACGTGTTAACTCTGAATTTAGACATGAAATCCTAGATAAATCGCACGCGGACGCACACACTATAACCTTAACTGCACTCTTCTTCCCCTCCCCTCTTTTTTCTGCTGGCTGGGTCTGTAAAAATAACCCAATTTGCCAAAATGAAAGCAACATGGGGGTCACTGCCTCATTCAGGTCGGCAAGTCTGTCACCCTACGGAGCTTGCCAAATGAAGAATAGCAGCCGCAGCAGCATGGGCTTAATGGGGCTGAAGCAGAGGATCGTGGGTCATTTGCATCAGCAATATTTTAATTGGCCCGTAGGTACTTCAGTGATTGGCATATTGAAATTGCTTTAGGTAGCCTTAATATGCACTGCTCAATTTCAGAAGAGTGATCTCCTAATTCATGAAATATAATGATGTGCATTAATTTTGGAGCGCAGCTGCAAAGTGTTAAGACATGGGGGTTTTCACTCCAGATTCCTCATGCCTCGGCATCGGCTCTACAAATTGGACCACTGAGAGGTAATTCTTTTTTTCTTCCAGCTATGCAAA
This sequence comes from Phrynocephalus versicolor, assembly GCA_023846285.1. NCBI lineage: Eukaryota > Metazoa > Chordata > Lepidosauria > Squamata > Agamidae > Phrynocephalus > Phrynocephalus versicolor. Next base: position 16,160,339 of record JAHTLZ010000274.1, on the reverse strand, counting down.
GTAGGGAGAGAGAAAAATTAAATGGTTGCATCTGCCCTGCCCTCATCCTTCTGCAAGCTTCTTGTGCACTTTATTTTCAGTCTTCCAAATAGATTTTGACAGTAGAGTAGGGAAAGGTTGGATTCTAATTGAGTTCATGCTACTTTGCAAATTTGCTATCAAAGATCGTATTAGCAGTGTTGAAATATTTGTTATTGTTTGTTCATGTTTGGCACATCTTGCCTGATGGACATCTTAATAGTTTTTCTAACAGAGGAAATTTAGTCATAAACATACTGGTGTATCAGAAGCACCAAACTAGTCTGTGTAGACTGCAGACTTAGCTTTGCAGACTTAGTACCCCATAGGTTGCTGGTGGTCTAAGCAGAATTGGAGACAATGCATCCCACAATTTTAGGATGTGTCCTCCCAGCTCCATGTTTATCCGTCCCTCTCATTTTCCTTGTCACGATCATGCAACCATGTAATTTGATAAGGTTCATGCATGTAAACACAGAACTAAGCATACATACACTCACCATGGAAAAATATTTTCATTAGACTTGGTCAGGCCCTTGGTTCATCTGGGTCAGTACTGTCAGCCCTGGTGGGGAGCACAACACCTCTCCACGGTGCCAGTCAGGGTTCTTTCCTCACTCAATCTTGGAATCCCTTATTATTCCCTGGGAGCCTCCATCAAGCTACTAATCCAGTCTGATCTTCCATATTTTCCAAAATCAGATGAGATCAAATATGCTTAGAGTGGCAAGACAATCTCACAAAACCTTATATTTATGTTGGACTTGTGTCTGTCTGTCTCTCTCTCTCTCTCTCTCTCTCTCTCTCTCTCTCTCTCTCTGTGTGTGTGTGTGTGTGTGTTGTTATGGAGCACATAGCAAAATTAATAGGTCAGCAGTCCCTTGGTAGGAAGAACGGGCAAATCACCCAAGAAAGTGTTGTGCGTGATAAAAGTCTCTCCACCTAATGGCAATTATGTAATATTGTAAAAATATGTGAGGCAAATACTCATCTAATTCCTTCTTCCTTTCTGAGGGAGAAGAACTGTGTGGACAGCATGTTGTATATTACACTGTACAGTAGAGGTCTCAGTGCCTGGTGCTTCTGCATCTGTCTGCGAAGATAAATGTGTTGGCAAAATGTGGATGTCAGAAAGATCAAGTGTCTGTTGTGGGACCTGATATTGGTTGGAACTGCCTATAAAAAGCATGGTCTGGTATAATACATAAAGAGACCTTCTGCGGACTCCTTTAATCCTCTTTAAAGTACCTTCGTTCGTGGGCTTAACTGCACTGTATCTGGTGTTTCTTTCAGCTCCTGAGGATGACGATAGCTAAACAAAGACTTGGAGATGAGGAAGTTGGAGCACGCCATTTTGCGGCACATGAGCGGGAGGACCTTGTCCAGCAGCTGGAGAAAGCACGAGAACAAGTAATTAAATAATACAGGCAGCTTATGTTCATGCATTCTGATTCCTGCAGTACAGATGAGGAGGAGCTCTCAAGTAGGGAAGATCATAGAAGTAAGAAGAGATGTTTGCCATCAGGAAGAACATCTACATCATCCACAATCTTGTTGCCCACAGCTAATAGTGTAGCTAGATTATTTAAACCCTCAACTTGGCAGACTTACAAATAACTGACTGTCATTCAGGTATCCTTGAGATGGCAGTACTTCACATAGCCCATCATAATTCACTCTCCAGTACTGGTGCCCCTCAGTTGACTCAGATCCTAGACTTCTAGCCTTTCAACCCAAAGACCTACCCTGACAGCACCACCACATAGGTTAGCGAGGTGGAAATTAGATTAGTTTTACAGAAAGAAAGTCACTGAACCCAGCAAAGATTAAATAATACAGAATTTAAAAGGCAACGGAAATTAATATGTAAAGAATCTTGTGGCACCTTCAAGACAAAATACTGTAGGTTTATGCAGAATAGCTTTTCTTAGACCATGGCCTACTCCAGATACATGGAGTATAACCTCAGTAGGGAGGCATTTTACAAATGCTTTGGCGGGAGAGGAATGATGGTTGAATAAAAATGCAGAAGCTGCAAACACTGATGATGTTCTTGAACAGCGGATGTTTAACAAGTAGTTATTGGCATTTGACAAAGACAACTTCACAGAGATAAGAGGTGCATAGCTCTGTTGTAGCTAAACGTTTTTCTACGGTCTATATATAAGACAGGGCAGGAAAAATATTTGACCTCTAAATGAACTCCATCAATGTTCTTGTTTCCACTGAAAGAGCTGAATAAAAATTAATCAAGATGTTTGCTTCTGTCTCCTGTGGCTTGAAGTGGGATAAAGGCATTTCATCTCACTGCATTTGTTAATCAGCAAACCTTGATAGATGGCTTACATCAGTAACCAACTTTTGTTTCTTTAATACCATTGTTTTAAGGCATTTAAACTGCCAGTAATGTTTGTCTTTTATTCTTGGCCTTTTGATGGCATTCCCCTACTCAAAAAATGTCTGTATTGTCTGGATCTCTTCCTCTGTCTTTTAGCCTTGGACTATGAAAGGACTATGGACTGTGGCTTTTCTTTACCATACATATGCTAGCATTTCTTTGTCACTTCTGAAAGGCTGCTTGTTAATTTGGTTGAGATAATCACCAATCTTTGTAACTTTATGTTCCTTTCATCCCTCTTTTCCCCAAGTGTATGTATAAGTATCTGGCTGTTCAGGCAACCCTACATGGAATAGATGAAGTGGCCTGCAGCCCACAAAAGCCTGCGCAAAATAAAACTTACTATTTTTCAAAGTGCCACAGTAGCAATAGAACAAAGTCATGACTACATTCAGCACAGTCGTCCAGTTACTTGAGGTTTAGCATAATACAAATTGATTCAAAATTTCCTGACTACACAGAATTACTGTAAGTGTGGACATAAGCACTGGAATCTTTATGTCTGCAACACTGATGCAGTGCTGTGCCACATAGAATAAAAACAGGGGAGAAAATTAAGCACAGAAAAGACAGTTGTGGACAAGGACAGAATGCAGATGTAGCCAGGACAAACCCATGGGCAGATCAAAGTGCCAACCCCAAGTCTCTATAAGACCATTTAAAGAGCAGAGCAGTCCCCCACACAAAATCAACCCAATTCACTTGAGGCTGCATCATGAGGATAGAGACAGTGACACTAAGAGCACATAACATTAATCCATATAATCATACCACAGCACAAAACTCAGATTATTTGGGCAATGTAGACACACTTCAAGATGTAGTCGCATCATCTTAAAAAATGAAAAGTAAAACAACACATCCAACCAAGAAACAAATGAATCAACTTGTATGAGATGTTCAGATGGATAATTTGTCAGATGGCCAATCACTTGGTCTAAAGCCTGCATTTTAAAGTCCCTTTACTTGAGTTGCTCCCTACCTACTACTTCTCATTGCTATGCAGATGGATCCTTCCATGGCCTGTGCTCATGGCTGCAACCTGTTGAATGAAGAAATGTCTTCAGCCTCTCTTTATGCCTTGTCTCGTCTCATAACATTTCATTTTACCCAGCCCTATATTTGACAGAACTGTAAATGATTTGGGTTTGAATAAATGGGTTTGTCACTGCCTTCATTAGTCTGGTCCAAAATTGCATTGTCATTGGGATGTTTCTGAGTAACTTGATTTGGCAGTGTTGGCTATAAAGCGAGAGACAACTCAGTCATTAGCTTCCCTTGTTAAAGCCTTTGTGGGCACAAGTGATTTTGTACACAGGTTAATATAGTTGTCAACAGAGTGCATTGCAAATTAATTCTTTTGAATCTGGATTTCTTGGCAGATTGAGGCTCTGCAACATGATCTTCAAGCAGCGTTGGATGAACTCCAAGATGTAAAACAGGAACGTTCTTTTTACCAAGATAAATCTGAGAGATTAAACCAGGAGCTTAACCATGTTCTTGGAGGACATGTAAATCGTATTATTGACATTGATGCTCTTTGTATGGAGAATAGGTAGGTTTCTATACTTCTGTCCATTATTCCCCCTCCCCCAATGAGCTACATATCATTCACCATTATCACCTCATGAATTTGGGCAGCAGTACTACTGTGCTAAATGTATTCTACTTCAAAAGGGTGGAATACTTCCTTTTATTCAGAGCCATATATGCTCTACAAATATGGACCAATTTGATATTGTTTTGAAATGTGTCTGCCTTTTATGGTTCTTCTTTGATAGTTGTCGTTATATGAGGGTTCTAACAGTTCTATATTAGATATTCCCTATGCTTCAAAAATTAAAGTTCTTGGGGTTCTGGGATTATACTGAAAATGTCTCCTGACTAAAAGCTTTTCACCTCTTACTGCTTTTAGTTCATATTGTTTTAGCTTAATTTCAAAGCTACTTAAGGTTTGTTGAAGACATGACAGCGAAGAAGGCATAATGTCTGCTTCCTTTCCTGACCCTTCTTCATCTCAATTCTGGATTTGGGTTTTTTTCTTTCTGCATGAACTCAAAAAATTTATACCACATCCCTAGTGAGCTTTTGATATCCAGGTCTTCTCAGTCCTGGTCCAGTTTAACCACCTTCAGTCTGGGTTTCACTGCACAGGTTTTCATATTGTTACTGTAAATAGTCGGCCCATCTTTTCCCCTCTTCCCATTTGAAGACAGCCTTTATAAGGAAGAAGTGGATGAACAAGTGACAATGGGAGTGCACGGGCCTTAGGGACAACACCTACAGATTCGCCCAATCCCGTGCCTTCATTTTCCTGAGCCTATTTGCAAGAATATGTTTGTATGATTAAAGCCCTCTTCATCTGTTTAAAAGCATGCCATATTTATATATAAGAAGTGGTGATGTGCTCATCCTACTCCATCCCAGTAGAGTCATGAGGAACGCTGGGAATTATAGAGCTACTTCTGTCTATGGGGGCTGTCTATGATAGTCTAGGGAACGTTTTCATATTTGGACACATCTCCCTGAATATATAGAATCAGGGTGGAGCCAATGAGTCCACTCCACATCCTCATATCAGAACTTCTAAATGACTGAGTGGCTGAAATAACTCAAATATGATCAAATAACGCATTAGATCAGTAAAACCTATGTAGAAGTTGGTTCATCATATCCCTGCTGATTAAATGGACCTGGTTTAGTTACAGTTTACTTACTAGATTTTAGCTAATCAAGTTTAAGTTATATTGGGTAAGTGAGGCTAGCTAATAGCCAGCTTGCTGTAAGTTTTGCCTGAACTTATGTGGCTTTGTGGACTTAGTTAATGATGTGGTTGAGATGGGAAGGAATGGATCCTTCCATTTACATGCCGCTTCATTCTGTTTGTATTCCAAACTTTGGACATGCCAATGCCATATTTTGTACATTACTTTATTTAGTAAAGTTTATAATCCCTGATTAGGTGTTTTCAGGATGCCCCAGAGCAATGCATTGCTATCTGCTGTTTTTTACCCACTTACAAGGTACCTTCATGAACGGCTAAAGCAAATGCAAGAAGAGGTCAACATTCTCAAATCAAATATTGTGAAGTATAAGGTAGATTTTTTTTATTTACAATGTAAAATATTGTACAGTGGACCCTTGTATAACAAACAGCTTGTATAACATAAAATCTGTACAACATAAAAAATTCCGGAGATAGGGGAAATTTGTTTAATATAATCGCCTATGGGGAAAATCTGTACAACATAAAAATGGGATTACTCCATTTTCAATGCATTCCTATGGGGATTTGTATAAAGAAAAATTTGCTTAACATAATTTCATTTGGAACGAATTAATTCCTTTATACAAGGTACCACTGTATATCTTAAACACAGATTTGCATTCATTTTTAATTTCTTTAATTTCTAATGTGTATCTAAAGATTTGATTGTATGAATACAGATGAATTTATTCAGAGAAATAGTGAGGGACGGCTGCTTGTTTTAAAGTGGTTGTAAAGTATAATTAGTTATAACATGTGATTGGATTATGTGCAATTCAGTTGTTTACTTTTGCATACTTTTTGGCAGTTTTAATAATACATTATGAAAGTTTGGGGGAATTAATTAATTTCTTACTGGAATTAAAATCACCTGCCAATACAGAAACAATTAACCAGTGCTTCTTAAAGTAGAATTACACTTTTTTGCTAGTTGGGGAATGTAATTTATTTTAACGTTTCCTTCTGTGAGGATATATTTGCTGCAAAAGAAATTACTGTGGAATGTTCCTGGGAAATTCCTCTTGAGCATGTTAAATTATAGCATGGAAAGAGCCCTGCAAAGTCATCCACTGCAGCCTCCTGCTTAGAGTGGCTCAAGCCAGCGATAGATTGCATTTTACAGTCTAGAATGCAGTGCAGCCTTTATTTATATTTTCCATATACGCATGTCATCTATCTACTGAGATTAGTGCCCAAGGTAATAATAATGAATATGCACTGTCAAGTTACTGAAATTCTGACTTACGATGACCCTTTTTTAGGGTTGTGGTTTACCAGTCACCACTTCTGGAGGTATCCTGAGACTGTGCATTAAGACTGAAGTGATACTGCAATTAAAATAGCAATAAAATAAAAATAAATCCCACCTTAAAATCCCATGAAATTAATATCAATGAGAAAAGAGGAAAGCACAAACCTCCTCATCTCTCATTGTGCTGCTCAGAGGGCAGTGGAAGTTGTGGTCCAATATATGAAGGAGGTCAGACTAGTTCTGAGATGGCCCGCAACAATTTTTCAAGCTGATCCTCAGACATATAGGACAATAGCCAATTCCTCAGCAGTCATACCATCACAAAGAAGGTATGGAACTCTGTTATAGTGGCTCTCCAATGCAGCAGGTGGTACTGTATTTAAAAGAGATTTAACCTTTCAATGATCAAAATTTATAATATCTGTAAAACAAGATGGGAGAGTCAGGAGAGGAAAATTCCATTTATAAAACATAGCTGCTCTCAACAGTGGCATAGCAAGGTTTTGGGGCACCTGGGGACAAAGTTATTTTTGCGCCAACCCCATAGCACCCACCCATCAAGGGGGGCAATCTTAAGGTTGTGGGGTGGGCGTTTGTGTGTGTGGGGGGCACACATTATCTCTCCCGTGGTGGCCCAGAGCAAGGTGAGGAAGAGTTGGAGGAGGAGGAGGAGGATGCAGCCACTGTGCTTGCACGCCTGCCTGCCTGCTTGCTTGGCCGCTCACCTGGTGCACGGCAGTGGCGGCGGAGGCTGTGAGAGAGTTGGTCCCATCGCCAAGCCTGAGGACTGCTGGCGGGAAGGCGCAGAGCTTCTTCCTTCCCCTCCCCTTCCAGGTGCCCCCAGATTACTGCGCCTGGGGCAGATGTACCCTTCTGCCCCCCAGATATGCCCCTGGCTCTCAGGATGCCTAGTAATCTTACATCTGTTTGAAAGTTCAGATCTAGCAGTCTTTGCTTTATTGAGGGTTAGCTATATAAAAAGAGGCTCCTCATACTTTGCTCTAAAAGTCCAAGTTTAGCAACTGAACTCCATACAGAACTGCTCCATGGGTTATATCTTATCTCTCTGTATGTAAATATAAGTAGACCTGGAAAGAGAATTTTTCAGCCAATCATTAATGACTGCTTTGTAGACGAAAGTCACAATTGAAATTATTGAAAATAATCATAATTTAAGTCTAGCTAGAGCTGATAGTGTGAAAGGTAGTGCTAGCAGCAGTAACTGGTCAAAATTGTTTTGGACGACATCCAGGGCAGTGATGGTGAACCTTTTAGAACCAAGTGCCCAAACTGCGATTCAGAACCCACTAATTATTCGCAAAGTGCCAATACAGCCATTTAACCTGAATACAGGTGGCTGTGAAGGGGTGATGTCGGGTGCCCACAGAAAGGGCTCCGAGTGCCACCTTTGGCACCTGTGCCAGAGGTTTGCCAACACTGATCTAGGGAATGCAGGTATCCTGACTCTAAATTTAAAATCTGAAGTTTTGTTTTGGACATTCCCAAAACCAGGATAGCAGTCTTTTCTGGTTCTTTAGAATCAAAAGTGCCAAGCATTAGTTTTTCAAGTTTTTGTTCAAATAATCCCTATGAGCTCTCCAAGAACATCACCCCTACATATTACAAATCAGCACTTTGACTTTTGTGCAGAACTGGACCAGGATATCATGAAACTATTATATAAGATGGGGTTGTGCTGGCTTCTGCCAGTCATTTTTGCTGCAGCACATTGGACCAGCAGAATTGTCCCATCATTTCTCAGAGGGAACTCCAGGTAGAGCGTTGTCAACATCTGTGACAGATAGTGATCCAGTCTCTGTTTAAATATCACCAGTAAGGAGCAGCTTCCCTTTTTAGTACTACTGTATCTCAATATACCACATATCCTCTGTCATCTTCTCCGGTCACAGAGGTCTGCTAGGGTGGAACTTCTGGGGATTTCATTTGGGTCTAAAAAAATGGTTGGAGTCAGCCATGAATCAGGGCTTAGTGGGGGGGGGGGCGAGGAATGGAAGACATGCCCAGAAGCCGAAGGTACCCACTTCTTACTTCCCTCTGGACTTGTAGTGAGCTCCCCCCCCCCCCCGCCGCCCACACAAACACATACACAGATGACCTCAAGCCTGCCTCACCTGCCTCTCTCCTTCCCTTCCATGCCCTGGAGCCTTCCTTCACCTGCCCACAGAGGGCTCAAGGCAGCCGGTTGCAAGAGGATGAAGATGCTGTGGCCAACAGCTGCCGCTGCCCCTTCCTCATCATTGCTTGCCACTGCCTCCTCCTCTCTCAGAGATGGAGGTGGGAGAACAACATGGAGGGAAGCAGGAACCTTCCCGGGCAGCAGAACCAATTGCCGCTCTGCCCAATCACAGGGGGCGGTGCGACTAGGCAAAGCAATAGATCGGGTGCTGCTCCGCTTGGTCTGCTGCTGGGGATGTTCCAACCTTCCCAGGCAGCAGACCATGCAGTGCAGTACCAGACCTGATGTTCTGCCCAGCCTCACCACCCCTGTGGCTGGGAAGAGCGGCGGATTGGTTCCGCTGCCTGTGAAGGTGTGAACTTCCTGCTCTCAAACCTCCCTGGGAGGTGGGCCTGCTCCACCGCTCTGCCCAGCCACAGGGAGTGGCTTCCCTTGCTGGGATCAGGCACCCCAAAGCTTCCCACATTGCTGGGTTTGTCTTTGGGGCACCTGATCCAGCACATCCTTTTCCCTACTGGTCACCGTAGTGAGGGAAAGGAGGTGAAAGTTAATCCAACCTCTGGAACGGATTAATTGGTTTTCCATTCATTTCAATGGGAAACCACGTTTCAGTTAATGAAGTTTTTGCTCTGCGAAATGGCCCATTGAGTTAATTTTGTTAATAGAGGTACCACTGTAAAGTTAAAAATACAGTACTACCCCACTTTATGAAATTAATCCGTTCTCTGGGACGCTTAATTAAGGAGCCTTGTGGCGCAGTGGTTAAATGCCTGTACTGCAGGTAAAACTGTGCTCACGACCTGGGTTCAATCCCCGGTAGCAGGCTCAAGGTTCACTCAGCCTTCCATCCTTCCGAGGTCGGTAAAATGAGTACCCAGCTTCCTGGGGGGGCAATGTGTAGCCTGCACACTGTAATTAAAACATTGTAAACCGCCCAGAGACCACTTGTAGTGGTATGGGGCGGTATATAAGCAGAACACTTTGCTTTGTAATGCAAAAAAATACATAAACCAGGGTATTATTTCCAATGGATATCGGAAATACTACACACAGACTCCACCAGGGCATATATTTCCAATTATTTCCTTTCGTGCATAGCATTTCCAGACACGAGAGAGTCCTTGGTGTTCTTCTAAGGGTTGTACATTATCTTTGTCTTCCTCTGTATAAATACCAAATGGGGGTGGGTGGGAATGCAGGCCTCCTGTTGCAATCAGAAGTTTGAAGGGTTTCCAACTAGAAAATAAATGGAAAGCATGGTGCTGTGATATCATATTTCTTTAAAAGCCAGGGGTGCTTTTTGCTTGCCCTACTCACTTCCTAGGGGTATATATGACCAACATTAATTGGTTGATTTTTGTTTATTTGTTTAGAATGCTCTAGAGAGAAGGAAAAATTCCAAGTCCCACAATAAGGCAAATAGCAGTGCACTGACAGGAGTCCTTTCTGCAAAGCAAGGTAACTGTTCATAACTTTTCCATTCAAAAACAAAAAGTTAAATTCCAGAAGCTACAGGAAAAAAACAAGCAAAGATTTTATTGCCTTAAATAATGTTTAGTTGCCACGTAGGACCATTCCCTCAGTACTCCAAAAGATCAGAACAGAACTAGATATATGAGACCAGAGCTGTTTTCGGAAGTTACTTTTGGTTCGCTGGAAACCACTTCTGGGGCCTCCGACAGGCCCTGGGGAGCCCGTCAGAGGCCCGCTCGGGGCAGCGCTGGGCCTGGGGTAAGTGCAGGAGGCCGCAGGCAGGTCTATGCACCTTGCCCCAGGGGGGCTTGGCTTTCATATACTGCGGTCTCACGATATACCAGGACCCCAGTACCAGCACCGCGAAATGGCGGGGGAACGACTGTACCACTCTATTCATGCAAAGAACTTTTCTGGTCTATGTGAAGACTTTGTGAAGTATAGTCTTGCACTGGGGATGTTATATGGACTTATCAACCTTTTAGAAAAACTGTTGGAAACGTGATCTATCCCTGTGGTCCTAAAATACTGAAATAATATACCTATGAGATAATATATACATCCATAGTCTGTTGAAATATTTAAATTTAAATCTTAAATAGAATGTGCCTAAATGCTATTTCACAGTTGTTGCAACAGTTTTATGTTTAAGTATTAATCTTTATTTGCCGATATGTATTATTAATGTTACTGCATTTTATATTAATAGTTTTGGAATTATTTTCACCCCAAATGGGATGCATTCCAGAGTAGTTATATGGTCTTATTGTTTACTTTGAAAAGAGGCTGACATGCATGCAGGAGCACCAGGCCTCTGGATAACCCTACGATCAATATATGCAGTTGAGTTGCTCATTATGCTGCCAGATGCAGTCTGACTTAATTATCTGGACAAGAAATGCAAGTGTTACCCAGAGCATGGTATGTAAGTGAGGCTACAGTTTCTCTGCTTTGGTTGTGAACTCTTCAAGGTGCTTCTTCCTCAGTAGGCTTTACACAGAAGATGCTTGTAATGGAGACAACAGTCAACTTGCAGAATCTCAATGTTTATATCTTTTTAGTCATTGATTGCATCCTGAGTCCTGTGCTTTGTGACTGTTTCATTACAGTGACCCTGCATTCTGGAAGAGTACGTCTGTACATGTTATGCATGTCCTACTAGGTAGTAGAACTTTCATAACACTTTTCATATGGCCTCAGAAGAGAAGTAGATGTCTTTTGTCTAAAGACTATTTTAGCTAAGTACAGAGAGGCTGATCACCAGGTGAGAGTCTGGCAAAAGTAGTAATTGAGGCCTTCATCAATCGACAACCCACATTGCACATTGATGACATCCCAGATTTAGATGTGCCAATTCCAAACCTTTTTGTTTCACTTTAAATATTTCTAGTCCAAGAGCTATTATCAGAAGACCATGGATGTAGCCTACCAGCCACACCACAGTCCATTTCTGACCTTAAATCTTTGGCTACTGCTTTACTAGAGACCATCCATGAGAAAAACATGGTCATTCAGCATCAAAGGCAAACTAACAAGTAGGTACTTTCATTTGCAATTAGCTAAGGTTGAAATGTGTTGCATGAGCAGCTTTTCTTTTAGGCGATAGCCTTAAACAAGATGTTGGTATCGGTGGTGTTGGAAATTGTCAACTGATATTTATATATCTAATTATTACTGAAACTTTTTGTATGTTTTAAATGAATGGAACTGATTCATGGATGTTATTTGAGCATAATTAAGAATATTGTCAACTTGTGTTTCTAAGGAGATGGTGATGGCAGTATTTAAATTCTTTGTAGAGAAAATGTCAAAAATATTTAAATATGTATTTTTTAAAGGTCTGCAATATTTTGTGATGTATTTTTTCCCTTTTCCAATAATTTTCACAATCCTTGTAAATGCTGTGCTTGACCCTCATAATTCGGAAATTTCCCTTGTTTAACCAGTGACTAAGCACTGTTTTCCTGCAGCTTCGATGCTTCCCCTCCCCAGCTCTTGATTTGGGTTAGGGTTAGGGTTTTTTAAAAAACAACAACGAACAAAAACAAGTCATGCCAGGCTAATTTGATCTCTTTCAGGCCTGGTGGTTGAGGGAACCACTGTGGATGTTGCTTATCTTGATTTCAGTAAGGCCTTTGATAAGTTTCGTCATGATACTCTTTCAAATAAGTTAGTAGAATGTGGGATAGATAGTGCCAGCGTTAGATGGATTTGTAATTGGTTGACTGATCATTCCCAAAGGGTGATCCTAAATGACTTCTCTTCAGCAGGAGGAGAGATGACTAGTGCGGTGCTCCTGGGTCTGTTCTGGGTCCGGTGTCATTCAATATCTTTATTAATTATTTGGATGATGGAATAGAGAGTAGGCTGATTAAATATACAGATGATACCAAATTGGAAGGGGTCGCTATTTCCCTAGAGGATAGGATAAAAATCAAAAATGATCTTCACAGATTTGTGTGCTGGGCCAAAGCTAACAGAATGCATTTCAACAGAGAGAAATGTAAATGTCCTACACCTAGGCACAAAAAATGAATTGCACAGATATAGGATGGAAGAACATAATAATACATGTGAAAGGGGTCTGGGAGTCTGGGTGGACCACAAATTGAACATGAGTCAGCAATGTGACTTGGTGGCCATGAAAGCCAATGAGATTCTTGTTTGCATCAACAAAAGCATAGTGTCTAGATCAAGAGAAGTGATAGTACCACTCTATTCTGCTCTGGTCACAACCCACCTGGAATACTGTGTCCAATTCTGTGCTCCTCAATCTAAAAAGAACATTGACAACCTGAAATGGGTCCAGAGGAGGGAGACCAGAAGAGTTAAACGGTCTGGAAGAAATATCTTACGAGGAGCAGTTTAGGGAACTGGGAATGTTTAGCCTTATAAAAAGAAGGCTGAGAGGGGATATGATAGCCATGTTTAAATATTTGAAAGAGTGTCATATTGAAGTGGGTACAGGTTTCTTTTCCATGGCTTCAGAGACTAGGACTCGGGGAAATGTTTTCAAACTACAGGAAAAGAGATTCCATTGAACTTCATGATGGTTAGAGCTGTTCGGCAGTGAAATATGCTGCTATGGAGGGTGGTGGAGTTTCCTTCTTTGGGGGATTTTAAACAGAGGCTGGATGGCCATCTGTTGGAGTACTTTGATGGGTGTTTCTGCATGGCAGGTGGTTGGACTGGATGGCCCTTGAGGTCTGTTCCAACTTTATGATTCTATGAGTACAAGTCCCATAGGAATCATAAATGCATTGAGTGGGTGCTCATTAGCAAGGCATTAGAAGCTCTGGCCAAAAGTGAAGAGAAGAATAACAATTAATTATAACAACTCACTGGATCAATTTAAGCACTCTGTAAAAACAATGGGAAACATGAACAAGTCTTGAGAGCATGTAGCAACTTCACCAAGGATGAATTGTGCGGCCATGTAATATGTTTTATTTCAGTCCCATCTGACATGTTGAAGACATTTCTAACTTGATATAAAGAAAAAACACTAGAAACGGGGTTACTGTATAATGTGCAGTATGTAAGTGCATGTATTAGAAATAAAGTTGTTTTGCAATGAGTATCAGACCTTGCAAATAATACTTTAAACAAAATATATCATCATGAATTCAAAAACATTGTGTCATGAAATATATCTTTATTTCAGAATCCTAGGCAATCGTGTAGCAGAGCTGGAGAAAAAGTTGAGAACTTTAGAGGTTTCTGGCTTGTGGAGTCTCCCAGGTTAGTAAAAACTCACATTAATTTTTAAAATTTATTTATTTTCATGTATGGCGGGTTCCATACTTAATCATATTTAAAGTAGATCTTTTTAAATCAATGGGATGTAAGTTGATCTTGACTAAGTCAAGTCTCAGAAGTTGTAGTAACATACCTAATTAAGCCTATAATTAAATTGCACATAGTACATGGAATTAAAACTAGAAATATTTTTGCTATTTATTGTTGACCCTTTTAAATCCTTACAAAAGGCAGTATAGAAATCAGCTAAAGAAAAATGATTATTTACTTATTTTTACAAATAACAAGATTTTTCTGACACTGAATGATTTTTAAAGATGGCTTGATCGCATAAGTCACTTACAAAGCATCATGGCAATATGCATGTTAGAATTAGTTAGCATATTTTTAAAAACCAAGTGGTAGGACTTCAAGAACTGTATCATTTTGGAATGCTGATAGGAATTTGCATGGCAGAATACTAACTTACGATTCGCTATGGGATTTGAGCTACATCCTTTTCCCCTGTTATGCTAGCTTTCCAAAAGTAAAAGTGATGTTATACATAAGTACTCAAACTTGCAACACCATTTCTGTACCTAGTAGTATTTGGGATGCTACAAAATATTCTATTTGTGGTGGTGGGGATTCCAACTAGAGATGGGCATGAACCAGGGAAACGGCAGTTCCTTGTGGTTCATCAAAGTCCATAAGCCACAAATGTCCAACTTTTTCATTGACAAACCACAAATTCGTTCATTGCCCCCTCCCCTTTTTAAAGACAGCCACCAAGTAATATCACCAATCTCTGTAGTTGTATACATCTCAAATCTTTTGTTTTAATTCTGTTGTTTTGGTGTGAGCTCTCTTGGTATGCTATTTCTTTTTTTAAAAAAGTTTCTCTTCTCTAGTATAGTCTTGAGTCTCCAAATCCCACAGGGGACAAGTTCCCCTCTGTACAGCTCAAGTTAAGCCTCATCTTGAGTACTGTGTCCAGTTCTGGACATCACACTTCAAGAAGGGTGCTGACAAATTGGAATAAGTTCTGAAAAGGGCAACAAGGATGACCATGGGACTGGAAACCAAGCCCTGTGAGGAAAGACTGAAATACTGTTAGATCATCCTAACTGTTAGATCAGTATGGCAATGGAATCAGTTACCTCAGGAGGTGGTGAGTACTCCAACATTGGAGCCATTCAAGAGAAATCTAGACTACCATCTGACAGATATCCTGTGATTTGTATTCCTGCCCTGGACTCAGTGGCCTCCATGATTCTGTGATCCCAGGCAAGCATTAACTGGGTGGTGATAATACTATAATTTTCTATGTTGATGTCATTAAGGACAAGGTAACCAATTTAGAGTGAGGGCATCTTCTTCCTCAGTTTATGTGTCTATTTATTTATTTATATAGCTCGTATGCTGCCCACTTCCCAAAGGTCTCTGGGCGGCTCACAATCAAAAACAATTAAAACATCAAAATACAATAAAATTATAACAATAAAACCTGTAAATGCAATAAATACAGTACATTAAAAGCACACCACTAAAAGTTGCCATCAGGACCCACAATCATTAGTTAAAAAACTTTTGGAATAGGAAGGTTTTTACCTGGCGCCGAAATGATATCAACGTCGGTGCCAGGCTCGCCTGGTTTGTGGGTGATCTCAGCCTGACAGCCAAAGTCTGTCCACTTTGGGCTGCCTCATTTTCTTGTTGCCAAACAAAAAACACATGGTATTTGGTTCTCCTTCAGGTCTGTAGGCTACAAGGTCACACTGTAATTGCCTGTTGGCGGTACATGTTTGAGTGCTCTTAATTGTAGAACAGAGACCTTTGTAAAAATAAATAAATAAATAAATAAATAAATAAATAAATAAATAAATAAATAATGCATCTATACTAAAATACAGAAGATATTATCAACATGGAAAGTACTACCGTCTTAATCCGTAAACTATTCAGGCTTAGACATTTTATTATGAGAAATACTTCTGGCAAACGATGTGCTCTTATTTCATAACTGCCAAATATTTTGTTTTGGCTTTATGACATTTAATATCAAAAGAACCATTCCTTTGTTTTGTCCCTGAGTGTTTCAGCAGCTCTGACATCCATAAATTTCCTCTGCCACTTGTTTTCATGAATCCAAAAAGGATTATGTAGATAACGCCTAGAAATAAAGATCCTGTACACTGATTCCTTTTACTGGACCAACGAGCAGTTATCCATTTTGAACAACATTCCCTCTTCTTCAGTCAGTGATATTTATGCAGAAGGAAGATAAAAATACATGTTATTATGCTCTCCACAGTTAGACTGAAGTGCCTTCAGTTTTTCAGATGAAAGAAAGAGGCTGCGGAATACAGTGGCAGAGGAGCCAGATATCATCGCATCTTTATGTGGCTCTCAAGGCACAAACACCATGGCAGAGGCCAATTTGACTTGGCATAAAATTATCACAATTAGCATATTAAAATATAGTGTATCTAAACAATTATTTCAAACAGAATTTACATTTTAAATAATATTTATTTGTAATTGTAAGTAACAAATGGAGTAACAATCTCCTGAACTGTTTAGTAGTTTATGTGGGGGGGGGGGGACTCTACAAAACAATGCTTAAAAATCCAGAATTACCCAATCATATTTCCTCTCCATACTAGTATTAAATAAAAATAAAATAAAAACCTCATCCTCATAAAAATAATTGAAGAGGGGGAAAATGTATAGAAGAGAGTGGGACTAAGTTTCAATAAATGGGCATGAAATTTAATCAGAACCATTTTGTTGCTCTGTATTTTCTTCCAGTGCTTTGAGGTCTAGTGAAAAGGACAGAACAGAACCAAACATGCCCACCCACATGCAAAAACAAAAGTGTAACCTTTTCCTTTTCACTTCTTTCTTTTTCCTTTTTCTTATGACAATAGCAGCACTCCTAAAGGAAGAAATGCATCTTGTTCTTTCATTGGAGAGTTCAGTTTGTATCTTAGAACTTGCTTGTTTTATCCTCAGTGCACAGAAGTTAGAACAATCTGATGCTATGTATATTTTTAGAAATGATTTGGAAAATCATTAAAATAAAATAAAATAAAATAAAACATTTCATAATCATTCTTTCTTTTTCTTTTTTTCAATTTTTCCAAGTTTTCAGAAAAAAACCCCAAAATGCTTCAGGGAAAAAATGGGAAAAAAACCATTTCCCCCTGAATTTTTTCACCCCCCCCGGACCTTCACATCTCTACGAAGGGCCGGCAGGTGCCACTTCAATCCTGAGGCATGCTCATGTATCAAGACATTGCTCATTGATCAAGTCAAAAATCTTCAGAGATTTTTGCTCGTTATTCAAAATGCTCGATAACCATGTAACTAATTAACCAAAGCACAACTGTATTTTTAAAACAGAAGTGTTGCTATTGAGATTCAATCCTGCTGTCTTCTCCTACCCAGTGAAATGGATAGATCAAGAAGTGTATGTCCTATCATTCTGCTTGTATTATGTAATTGTTTTGAGTGTATGCTTTTGTCTTACTATTGCTCCTTGTTCATCTTCATCTTATTCTATACCAGTACACCAATTTATAATTACATAGAGCAGGTCAGAGGAAGATCAAATGTAAGATGGAGTGACTTCATAAAGGAAGCCAAAGACTTACATTTACAAAAGCTGATCAGGGTTGTTGGTGACAGGAAATTTTGGAGATCAAACATTCATTCATTCATTTATTCATCATGTGCTGTCAAATTAATGCTGAGTTATGGTGATGCTTTTCAATATTCAGACAATACTCAGAAATTATTTACTATTCCCTTCTTCTCGGAGCATCCTGGGACTACACTACTTGCCCAAGGTTACACAGACTGACTCAACTCACAGGAGGCACATAGGGGAATCAAACTCCCAGCCTCTGCCTCCGCAGCCAGATACCTAAACCACTGAGCTACCCAAGCCATTCATTCATAGGCTCGCCATAAGTCAGAGGCAGCTCGGTGGCAATTAACAACAACAAGATAACAGAGTCTAGTTGTAGTAGTCGCTCTTTGGTACATCAGTGCCATTTGTAGCCTTCGAATAGTTGCATTGCAAATCAAATCCTTGTCTTGTTACATGTAGACTTCTGCAGCCTGGCAGCAGTCCATACAATCTGGATAGAGTTGGGCCTCCTTGCTTTTGGCTTCTGATGCCTACCCTCCTGCTCCTCTAGCACCCCCCCCCCATGGCAAGTCTGGTCAGAGGCAGAAAACAAGCTATATATCTTTTGCTCACATATAAATCCCTCCTCAGTTGCCGGTGAATCAGCTGTGGGTAAGAGCCCACACCTCATTCCTTTTAACTGTTGCTCCATGGCTAAGAAAACGGGGTGAAACAAAAGCAATGGTAGGCACTTGTGGAAATGACACACACAATGACAGTTGCCTCCTAAGGGCAATGGGACTGTCTGGCAGAGGCAGGTGTTCTGTCTGCCTTCTGCTGCAAGCTTACTTTCTTGGCCTTGGAGAAAGTAAGGTACCAAAAACAAAGTCTTCTTGAACATCACTGAGTTTTGTGCTTGTTTACTTGGAACACACATTCAGTGGGAAGGCTGCTGAAAGCCTAACATCGCAACCTGCTCCTTAGTCCACTAATTCATTTGTTGTGTGACAAGACTAAGCCTTGGCTTGGTTTTGCCTAGGTATCTGTCTCTTGCCCTTCTAATTGCTGCCTTCAGCGTGACTGCTGCCGGTTTTGATTCACACAGTTGCTTCTTCTTATCCTTTTGCTCTGACAGCCAGTTCATCCTGTATCTTATAACTCAGGTGCATGAAGCTTGGCCCTTATCAAAGCCAGACATCATGGTTGGTTGATTAAATCTGCTATAAGACATCAAATAGTAAAACCAATGTGAACCCTACTGTCCAGAATGTGTATATGGGGAGATCCTGTTTGTTAGCTTGCAAACAGAGCAGTCATGAAAGTACTTTTAATATGCTTTGCTGGATGAGGATGCAGTGTTTAATCGTGGTGAATGGAAAATATGATTTGCAAACATGCTGCAAGCCAGTGTCTCACACCCTTCTTTGCTGTTATTTCTTCTTTGGGGTCAGTTTATTTTGCTTTTCACTCTCTTGATTTGGTTTTCCTTCCCATAATCCACTAAATAAAGTGTTTTAGACTTTTAAAACACAGCAATGGCGAGACAGGCTTGATCTCAGAATTTCTTTCTCTATTGTTTCTGTTTAGACATTAAATTGATATTTCTATAATAACTGTTCTCTTTCTTTCTTTTTCTTGCTGCCTGAAGGCCTGAGCTACAATGTCTCAGTGGGATTTGGGAGTACGTTCTGCTTGACATATGTATTTTTAGTAACTAATCTTAGCGGTGCATTAAGTATTGTCACTGCATGTAAATAAATGGAAATGTTATCTGACTATGTCACTTTTTTTCCTCTTTAGCTGTCAGATTAAGATGTTCAACTAAGTTAGATGGCCACAAGAGAAATAGAGATTAATGTGTAAAATTATTCTTAATTGGTGAAATGGTAATAAGGAAGGATATTAAATCCTTCTGAACATAAAAATTGCAAGTTCTGCAGGATGATATGGTTTTTAACTCTCTCTCT